>JFZS01000020.1:0-170063 GCA_000709145.1 Balansia obtecta B249
GGGGGGTTTCCCCTTCTCTTTTTGCATTTTTCAGGCTCAGTTGTTACCTTTTCGGGAAACGGAATTGGCTTCATGGCCACTGGCTTGTTTTCCGCGACCGGCTCGGCTTCTTCATCGTGCTTAACCCGTTTGGAGGCTGACGGTGAGGAGGGGTCCTCTGAGGCCTTCCGCTTGTTTACTTCCGGCGCTGTTTAGTTTATTTGCTAAGATGAGATGAGGTGCGTCGATGGGACGGTTTGGTTGATTACTTACCATGTTCCTCTTTGATATCATCTCCCATTTTGACGGATTCGTGGTGATGAGGCAATCAGCAGCAGCCATCGATGTACATAACGTAATGCGCCGGGCAGAGCGGGTATCCACATGGGCCCGTGCGCGGCTTACGTTAGCAATGGAAAAGCTGAGCTTCTACTCCGTTAGCTCAGTTCGCTTGCGTGGTCACTACTGGGTACAATGATAACCTCGAAAATTCACCACCTCGTCCTTTCGTCACAGCATCCCCGGTCCCATTGCTTCCAGCCTGCCGCCGCCGACCGATTCCACGCCCTCCGAGTACTTTTTGCGTGTCTGAAATTTCATCAGAACCCTGCGGCCCATGGATTCCTCCCTGCATGAGGTCTGGCAAGCTGCTGCAGGCAGCCCCTTCCTCCCCGCCATCAGCAAGGACAGTCAATTTCTCGTTGGATTCCTGCTGATGCTTCTGGGCATCTCAATCACCGGCGTCTTTGCTCTCAGTGAGTTTTACCATTGGAAACCGCCATACACGGAGTTATCTGCTAACCCTTCTGGTGAGATCGATCACTCGTTAATCTGACTGTGCTCGGTATTCCCGCGTCCCTAGCTTTCGGGTATGTTAAACGCCATGCTATTTTCCATTTTATGAACGTGTCAGCACTGTCAGTGGTCTAACTCTACTTGCACAGTTTTGGCACCGTGTATATGTTCTGCGCAGTCGGCGTCTACGTCTAAAGATACCCAACCTTTTTCTACGGAAATTCTCCTGGGCTCGGGACCCAGTACATAGAGTGTATATTAAGAGGGAGTGCGAAGTAGAAAAACATCGTTTAGAGCGACTGTTGTCTCTTTCTATTGTTTTTGATTTCGGACTCTATCTAAAGATCCCACCAAAAAAAAAAAAATTACTTTTGCATTTGATTTTACATGCCGCAGTATACATCCAGCACCATTGGAGAGCGCACCTCTAAGATGGCGCCTAACAACCCGCCTGTCTTTCGAGCTGTAGCAACGTCTACAAGGCCACTATCTCAGCTCCTGCGGTGTATTAACTTTGCACCAAGAGTCCACGTTCAAATCACAGAAGAAGGCATCAGATTTGCTGCCGATCATTCCAGAGTGATGCAAGGTTCGTAAGCGAGCCTCGGATCATCAACTTTCTTTTTTAAACTCTCGTTCCGTGGGAGGGGGTGGGCTAATTCACGGCTTTAGGCGTTGCCTTTCTTGACAAGGCGCTGTTCTCGGTGTATAGCCTAAACTTGCCGGCGGTGGATGATGGCGAGGCCGCTGATCTGCCAAACTTCCAGATATCATTGGTCTCGCTCTTGGAAGTTTTCCAGATTTTCGGGGCCGTCGACGTGGCTGCCAAGGCACAGAAGGCTGAGCAAGACCCGTACAGAAGCAATCTGAGGAACTACAGGGCGGACGCTTTCAGCAACCAGGCATTGGGCATATCCGGAACTTGCACACTCCTGTACAACGAAGAAGGTGACCCCTTCAAGATCACGATTGAGGAGTCGGGAGTGAAAACAACGGCTGGTCTCACGACATATGTCCCGGAGTTGCCCGAGGACATTCCGTTCAATCGAGAGGAGCTCTCGTTCAAAATCATCATGCCCTCACGATCACTGCTGGACTCTCTTGCCGAGATCTCCCCCACTGCGCCGGACAAGCTGACCATTGTTGCGACCAAAGCGCCACCCTTCCTGTCGCTGGCCGGCACGGGGGATCTCGGTAGTTCTGCAGTCGATTTTGCCAGAGGACGAGACCTCCTAGAAACATTCGCAATTGCCGACCGCTGGTCACAGACGTACAAGTTTGATTTCATCAAGAATTCCACAGAGGCCATGCGCATTGCCAACAAGATTAGTCTTCGCGGGGACGACCAGGGCGTGTTGAGCCTGCAATTCATGGTTGAGATGGAGGGGGGCAAGCGAAGTTTTCTGGACTTTCGGTTTGTGCCGTTTTTTTCATATGACGAGGACGATGACGATGAGGGCTGTCAAAGTGGGTTTGACGAAGACTAGATAGAATGACGGGGTCATACAATACAACTTGGGTGATGTATGTAGAGCACATAGTCTGGACGGGCTTAATGGAGAGCAATTTGATATCTCGATTTGTCGCGTAGCAAAGGGTTCCGTTCATCTTCTCGAGGTCTGTCTTTGTTTGACTGTCGCTCACTCACCTAACGTAGACGCATCTATAAGCCTCTCAGCAGACTCAGGATGGAACATGCGAGCACCACAGTCTAGTCGCAGGCAACGCCATCGTCATCAAATAAATAATAAAACTGGCAGGCTCAGACAAGGGGGATTCTACGAGGAGTTGTGCCAACAAGTGAGACCTATGAAGGGACTGGAATGAGGTGAGGCGCCCGCATTTGTTTCGCAGGCTTTGTGAAGGGAGGTTGCCATAAAATATTAGGGGGATAGACACTGCCTTGACATCAATGAAGTAAGTAGACTTTTTTTTTTGTTAGGAATAGGTGCACTGGTTCCTTCAAAGCGTACCCACGAAAACCAGTTGTGCGAGTATCTAAGTCAAACAATCACCACCACAACACGCCCGCCGGCCGACCCGCCGACATGCTTCTTTCCAAGGGCATCAGGCTTGAAGAAGAGGGGGAGAAGAATGACCGGAGGCATTGCTTTCGGGGTTTCCTTTCTTTGCCGGGGCGCCTGCTCGCGTGCGTTGGGAGCCCTCTTTGCTCCATGCGGCGCGGGCCATGCCAGCCGCGCGGAAAGACGACGCGGAGACCGAGGAAGATTGCCAACACTCCTTCATGGACGAGCAGTTCGGGCTCCCATGCACGCTGCGTCCTCTTTTCTGAGGACGGGAACGCCGCGGTTCATGCTCGAGGCGAATCACACACTATTAGACTGAACGGGGGGGAGGGGGATGTCGACGTCACGAAACTGCACAGTCATCTATCTGACTTTCTTCTGCAGACAGCTTCTCTGGTGTTGCGTTATTAAGAAGCCATGTAGATGTATGGTTCTAGATTGTATCTTTTTGCAAAGCTGGCTATTGGCCACCGAGTGTCGACACAGCCTGCTAGGACAGTTCCGTCCGGCATTTCACAAGCCCGTGGTCCTGCTGTGCTACAATCACAGGTGCGGCTGATGGTCAAGGTTTGGGCATGTAGCAAACTTGCGGGAGTGTGCGGACATGGCCAGGGGTACATGGCTTGTGTTACGGCCAAGAGGTCATGTTTTCTTTCCCCGGTGGATCTGGCTGAGCATGGGCGACTTGATGATGGTTACGTCTCGTTGTAAAACTAGGGGCGGTGGATGGTGAGCAAGAGCTGCCGTCTCTCTTGTTGAAAGAGAAGTCTATGGAGAAGACGGTCACTGTTATGAGTCGAGACTGCGTCTTGGGCCAAGCGCTTTTTTCAGTCAACTATGCCGGGATGCGGGCATCAAACGTCAAGCCCGACAACTCGGCCGAGATCCATGTCTGCTTGAGACAAGGTGAAGACGGATGGCTTTCCAGGACGAGGGGGGGGGGAGCCAGTAATGATGTTGGCTTTTCATGCAGTGTTTCTTGGGCCGTGGCGTGAAAGGAACATGGTTCGTACGTGGACCGGTGAGCAGTTGTGGTGATTTATTGAAGATGGATCTTGAAAGCGTGTAAGCGTGCGTGGTCTGAACAGGGATTCGAAAAGGGGCCGAGAATACAACAAGTACATAGACGGCTTGTACAGGTTCACATGTACGAATATTGGATGTTCCTTTGTTGGTTTGTTCCTTTCAGGCGGCTAGATTCCATCTTAGCAGCTAGTCGTGGTGGACTTGCATGGTTTTCGGGGCGACAACAACGAACCTGACGTAGGCTGATACGAAGACAATGACGACGAGGCTGAGAGGACCGCGCAATCTTCAACCTGCCCCGAGTCTACTCTCGACGAGTCACATATCTCTCTCCTTTATCGGACCCGACAAAGAGGGATGTGACGGGGGCTGGTCCCCAAGAACCGAAGCGAGACATCGTGACAGCCGCCCACTGGAAGGAGTGGGGGGAATGGGAGAATGGGAGAATGGGAGAGTGGGACAGTGGGGCAGTGGGGGTCAACGAGCCAGTTAGCTGTGGCGTGGCCTCGCATCTGTCATCCATCGATCCTTCCTTGATTGACGCCACATCCGCCTAACCCATACCCAGCCGGCTGGGTTTCTCATCACATACATGTCGACTTGCTAAGCGTCGCGGCTATGCACACTCCTCCTTTGCCTCTCCAGAATGACAGCATCTTGGGATTGCTCCACGGCTACGCCCGCCCCACGGCCCTACCTCGCGACAACTATCATGTCCAAGCCATGTTACGCAGTACGGAGTACCAAGTCGGGCTTCTTTTCCCAGCCCCATCACGGTACAACCGGTAAGAGAGAGCCCGTACCCTGTCTGTCTGTCTGTCTGTCTGTTTGCTTGCTTCTGTTATACAAGGTCAGCACACTGTACGGGAAGCAGGGGAAGGTCCTTGTTGTCATTCGAACGTCTTATCCGGATTGCTGATGCGCCGCAATGGCGTCGTCCCAGCCCGTGTATAGTGTACCATGATCTAGCCTACTAGCTCATCCTCGTCGGGGGCAACCGTCTGGAGCATCATGGTGGTCGACCAGGTGGAAACGTGGGCTCGGGAATAAACAATCAATGCACAAGTGGCGGCAAACATTGATCTCGGGCGTGGATTCATTCCTTCCTATCTATAACTTCCGTCAAAACGGCCTAGTGACTGAGACACACAAATCATCATGAAAGCAACGGGAAACAGGAGCAGACGTGATTGTTGGCCATGGCCCTCTCCTTTCTTGTTCCCTGGGCGTGGTTTGCCATTGCGTTGCCGCTTCATCTCGGCGACTTATTGTTACTGACTGCTGTTCCCGTTTGGTTGTTAAACGTGGGATTACGGAGTGCCCATAGCGCCAGCTCTCCAGTCGTTTGAGTGCTCTTTCAAAAAGACGATGGAAGGTGTCACAATGTCACAAAACTCGGTGGCTGCTCGCCGTTCACTGAACACCGTTGCCACGGAATCATTCGCCGATTGATGATATGGCTTTTGTCGCACCTGGGACTATACAACCCAGGCGTTTGTGCCCTACTTTTGAAATCAGGTACCTGGCGTATTGCACACGGGACTACTGCCTACTCGGTCCATGCGACGACAAACGGAGAGAGACACAGTCGCCGAGGACACGTTACTGTTCTCCGACAGCGGATTCGCTCCTTTGTACATGGCCTCTGTACATGGCCTCCGTACATGGCCTCCGTACATGGGTGCTAAATAATATGTACGACTTGGACCTGAAAAGGTCTTTTTTGAGACAAACAGTTAATGTTGGAAGCCACGCCGAGTGAGCTGCCGCAACTCGCTAATGTGTTTCCCAGGCCTGACCAATCAAATCTCATTCGTATCCTCTTTCTCGAATACCGCGCATGTCCATGTCGTGCACGTCAATCTCCGATACGGAGTACGCCGTACATGGTGCTTTGCTATCAATCTACCCGGTACGTGCGGGACTTTGTGCTACGGGGTGCGTACCAACCGGCAGCCAGCCAGGCACGTCAGGCAGGAGAACATTGAGCAGGGGCACATCAGGCACATCCAGAGCACATCAGAGCACATCAGAGCACATCAGAACACATCAGGCAGGCGGGCAGGGGCGGGCAGGGGCGGGCAGGCGGCACGTCACCTTGTTCCAACTACCCACCAGTCGCTTCATCATGGACTTGACTCAGGCATCCTGCTTTGCTTTACCCTTGCCCTCTTCACTACAGATTAGCGAATCGATTCCTTTTCTCCTACGCAGCAAACGGACGTCGAGTCGTCCCTCCGCGAGCGCGCCGCGTCTACCGTGCCCCGGATTTTAGTCCGCTGGCAGCTGAGCACCAGCTGAGCGCAAAAGCCCACGCAGCTCACACAGCTGCGGAAGAGGGCGAAAGGCGGCACGCAGTCGTCGTGTCTGTCGTACGGAAACCTTTGCTCTCTATCGTCATGTCCTCCTTCAGCAGATGGAGAGAACTTGGGCACGGTTCTAGACGACGCGGGGCGGGGCGTGGCCGGAAGCAGTCATCTTTTTGCCTGCTGGTGGTTAGCTCGCCATCGTCGAGAGTCGAATGCGCGAATTCGCGAATCGAGCTGCTCCTACTAGACTCTTCTCTTGGCCTTGGGGCGGCCTCCCAGCCGAGACTGACTACCCACGGAGGTATCTAGGCGAGATACCGAGGTAACACGGCCGCCGAAGAGACCAAAATTAATTGCGACAAAATAGCTCAAGCAAGCGACGAGGCCGTGCCACTTCAACCATCCCCCTGGACCCTGACGTGCTGCTCTATGTGTCAGACCCCGGCTCAACTTAGTCCGCACGTGTGGTCCGTATGCATAAATGGACGGGTTTACAACCGCACTGGCTGCAACTTGAACCATGCCTCCCCCCCACCTGTTGGCCAATCCAGCAAACTCATTGTACTATGCTTGGCTTGCACAATGTTGTAGTCGACAAGGGATCAGTGTCCCAGCGTCTGGTGAGCGTGACCGATTTAGGTTTCCTGGCCTGTTTCCGGCCGATGTGCATGTGCGAATCCGAGGGAACATGCTGCCATGTTTCCAAAGAGCCAGGTTTCACAGCATACATAGCCTACGTTCCTAATATATTCCACAGTTCATGATTTCCCTTGTTGACCACGTCTTCTTCCCTCTCAGCTTTGTTGTTTTACTGCAAGCGTTATAGCTGAGCATCAGTTATGCTTTGGGTTCTTGTAAATCCAGTGACTAAAGTGGTACTTTTGTCTTTTCTCTGTCGAGCACTTGCGTTGTCACGTCGCCTTCTCCTTTCCCCTCCGTCGTCAAACATCTCACCTTGCTCGGTCCTTGACTTTGGACCGTACCAACCAAGGTCTCAACCAGCTGGCTCATTCTGCCGACTGACGCCCGAGTAAACCCAGCCACCGACAATCATCAAAAGTGTGTAAGAAGGAAAGAAGAAGAAGAAGAAGGAAAAGAGACAGCGTGCAGAGTCGATATACGGCAGTAAAAAAAAAAAAATGCACAATCATCATAATCATTCAGCAACCCATTCGTCCCCGTGGCAGAACAGGCCAAGCCTCGAAACAGGTCATGGCCTGTACAGCCAGGGGCAGAACAGAACAAATTTATCTTCAACCGAGAAGCCGTCCAGAATAGGCTGGCCCAAGGGATCGACCAAGTCATTCTCCTGGCTGGCAAAGATCGGGAGCCAGCGGCCCGATTCGCCCGCCCTCATCCGGAGCGGCGGCAACAACCACGGAACCGCGTCCCCACCTCGTCCGGCCGAGAAGAGCGGCCATCGCCAGATTCCAACTACGAAGCCGCCGTACAGCAGCCTTGGCGAGTGCGGTGGCTCTGGCATCAGACAGCGACGTCCCCGTCGAGCTGTTGACCATCATGAACCAAGCTGGCAGCGTGAGCAGAAGGTGGACGGATATGTCAGACGAAGAAGAGCACAATACTTGCAGGACCTGAACGGCATGCTCGGGGATGCTGCGCCTGACGAGAAGAAGGAGAAGCATCTTGAAGCCATGGCCCGTCTAAATTCCTGCGCAAAAGCGTCCAGATTACTCGGAGCCTACATTGAGCGGCCCGTGATGAATACTGACGACTCAAACGAAACGCACTGGGAAAAATCGGTCCACATTTTGATTGGAGAGACGGAGGAAGCATTTCAGGCTGTTCATGCTTCTCTGCAGCACGACTTGGACATTGAGCCATGGCACTCTGAATCCTCAGAATCTCGGGGCTCCACGCCCACGTCGGGCTGGGGCTCCTGCGCGGACTCGGTTCACTCACCAGCAGCAGTAGCGGCTCGGGATGAGTGGCAACCACTAAGACCACATTCTGCAGGCCTGCGGCAGGTTTCATCTCTCGAGAAACCACTCCCCCCGAGCCCCAGCGGCCAGGACGGAGAAAAGACAGGCAAGCAAGTAGTACGAAAGGCGGCAAAGGTTCGAAAAGAGATACCCATCAAAGTTCCATCAATGTTGAAAGCACTGCGAGGGAAGAACCCGGGTAAATGGACACTGCCCATCACACAGATGCTCAGAAGCACCGGTTTCATGCGCCTCGAAGCCGACGAGATGCTCACGCCGCAGCAGATACAAGATATACGTGACCAGCGCTTGAGGAAGCAGCGAGAAGCAGAAGATGCAGCGGACCGAGAGCGACAATCGGACGAGTGGACTGGCAGCCTACGGTCAACATCGTCCACGTCAAGCATTTGCACGGCCATACATGACGCTACGTCGACCAAGTATCCTGTCACTTCACCCATCGACAAGCCTGTTGTCTACATGGACTTTTCGGCGCCAAGGCTCCATGTGGAACATTGCGGCGAGCCACTGCGTGAGCCGCAGAGGGAACAGAGGCAACAAAGCGCCGAGCAGCTCAGCTCAGCTCCTACAACTCCTGAACGAAACAATAGACGGCC
Organism: Balansia obtecta B249; assembly: GCA_000709145.1. Classification (NCBI taxonomy): domain Eukaryota; kingdom Fungi; phylum Ascomycota; class Sordariomycetes; order Hypocreales; family Clavicipitaceae; genus Balansia; species Balansia obtecta. Next base: position 8,694 of record JFZS01000020.1, read on the forward strand.
GAAGAGACTGCCAACCATACCCGAAGCGGAGCCAGACAAGTCCGATGAGCAAGGTGGGCGTGCCAGCCAAGAAGATGGTCTTCAAACTCGACCTCCCCACGCCCGTGCCGACGTCAGGGGCCACTACTCTGCATCGTCTTGTCCGTCTCAGCCAAGCCGTGTTGCAGCTGAGCCAACCCCCGCAGAAGATGGCTCGTTATGCGGGGGCCAAGACCAGGCAGTGACAAACCACCAAGCCGATGAAGATGGTGATGCCAGCACAGCGCTTTACGAGGCGGACGACGAGGCGGACGACGAGTTGATTGCCAACGAAATGACGATGTGGTTCCAGGCCTTTGGGTTCGAATCATACGGTCAACTGATCCACGACGACGCGTTCAAGGGCGAGGACTCGTCCGTGAGCGGGGCCTCATCCATCTCGGTCCAAAGCGTGGGCTCAACAAATGCATCCACCGACGGAACCGAAACGGAATATGTCGATGATCAGAGTGCCGTCATGCCTCGCGAGTTCTCTGCTCGACCCATGCGCTTCTTTACCAGTAGGCAACCACCGCGCATGTGGAAGCCCGAGGGGCCATCTAGCCAGTCCAGTCCAGCGTGCGAGAGCCCAGGAAGTTTGAATTCGTTTCCCCGAATAGGATAGTTTGCGAGTTCTGACAGCCGAATGATTACAAGAGGGAATGAAGATGAACGAGGACAAGACGGAAACATGATATGACGAAGCAAGGTGTTTTTGAAAATTTCACAGTTAAAATATACCCCAGTGCAAGATATCAAGTTGACGCAAAAAGACCGTCTGAAGGAGGGAAGGAAAAAAAAAAAAAAAAAAAAAAGAGACAACAAGTAGACAATGGCAGGCTGCAAGAGGGAACAGCTAAAAATAGCGCCACGTCTCCACTTCGTTACCCACCAAACACAACCGCGCCCTTACAACATTCCTCTTATTCTTGTATTTTCTTTCTTTCTCTTTCTTTCTCTCTCTCTCTCTCTTCTTTTTTTTTAAAGACACGGAAGCACAGAACAAGTCTATATATATTTCTTCCCCCAAAGACACAACAGGGACCAAGACCAAACGAACCGAACACAAGATGCTCCGCCGGCCCGCGACAACCCTTCAAGTCACGCCCGAGGACATCGCCGCGTACGAGGACCGGCGCGCAAACGAGGCCCTCGCGCAGCAGCGCGCGGAGGAGGAGGCGCTTGCTCAGGCTCAGGCCCAGGCCCAGGCCCAGGCGCAGCACATGGAGCCGCAGAGCCCCGACGCGAGACGGGCTCGGGAGGAGAGGATCACGGGGCGGAGGAGATGATTTCCTGGCTGCGGGCGTTTTCCTCTATTTATTCTTTTCACTGTTCTTGGGACGGAGTGTGTTGGCTTTGATGCAGGTGTTGGATTGTGGTTGCAGGGACGTCCAGTCGGCATTACATTTAAATTAGGCAGTCGGGATGCTTCGCCCCGACCACGGCTCAATATCATCACACAGATGGCACGGGCACGAGTGAGTGAGCGAGCGAGCGAGTGATTTCGTAATTACAGCGTCGAGCAAAGCCTATCCATACAATTCGGCTCGAAAGAGACAAAAAAAAAAAAAAAAACAAGGAAAAGCATAACCTGCATAGGGAGGAGGACCAGTGGCCTATCCCTCCTTCGCCAAGTGAACCCAGAACAAGACGGTCATCCACGCAAGCCGCCACGTGGTCGTCCACAACTCCCGCGCCAAAAGATGCAAATCGCCTCTCCTCCGGCCCGGCTTCCAGGATTTGCCGCCGTCGTAGAACGGGTCGTCCAGGTGGATGCGCGGGCCGGATGCTGCGCTCTCGGCTCCCCATCTCCACCGCTGGCCGTTCCGGCTCTTCTTGGAGCTCCATCTGGAGTTGCTGCGGAGCGCGGTGGACTGGCTTCTCGAGCCGGAGCTTGCGCCGTCCGCGGTGTGCCCCGGCGGCTCGGGCTCGGGCTTGGGCTTGTCGCGGTGCGTCGGCAGGACGGGCGGGCCGGGCGACTCGGGCTCGAGCGCGAACGGGGTCAGGTGCAGGACCGGGACGAGCAGTGCCCTGATGGACAGGAGGACGAGAGAGGCTATGACGAACGTCACGTACTTCATGTACGTGTGGAATTGGTTGGGCAAGAGGCAGAGATGCGTCTGGATGGTCGTTTCTGGTGATCCCGGCACCGGCCTGCCGCTTGCGTCGATGGGGTTGTACAGGCTGACCATGAGGAATCCGGGCGTCGGCACGCCCATGGCCATGCTGAAACTCTTGACCGTGATCTCGCGGACGCTGCCCTTTTCCGGCGAGTGGACAAGCTCGCAGTAATCATGGTCGTCGCCGGAAAAGACGTGGACGACGTTGCCCACCTTTTCGATCAGTTTGGTGGAATCGGCTTCGTTGAGGACGTTCTGGTATTGGTACCCAGCCGAGACACTAATGGCGTTTCTGTCATCGCGGGCCGTGGCATCCCATGTCCCGTCCTTGTTCATGTTTGCCTCGCTCGGTGGCCAGTGTTCGCGCTTTGGCCCACACGGTGTTCCGGGAGGCCTGAATAGCGGCACGTGGGTCAGCAGGATGGTAGGGAAATCGGCTGCTCCCGGTCCCGGATCTCTCAGCACGCGTGACAGGTCCGCGTTGTCCATGTCCTCGACCTTGTAACGCAGCTTCAAGCCTCGGTCTATACCATGCCAGACCATGACTTCTTCTTGAGCCGCCTTCCTCTTGGCCACCTGCACTTCCTCCAAGAACTCGTGGACTGGCCCGTAGATGGGCTCCAGATTGTGCGTGTCCTTGTACAGGGAGGTGTCGGCGCTTAGAGACACCGTGTCCACGGACACAATCGTGTGATTTCCGACAACGTCGACCCGGCTCGAGTCTCCGAAATAGGCGCCGAACCTGTCGCGAACAGCAATCTGCACCTGGGCGCCAAAGCCGAGGTCATGGTTCCCAGGTAGACTTGCCACCAACTTCCTCCCCCTCTGGTACGGTCTAGGAAGCCCACCCGCCACATTGAAGGTCTTGAAGAAGATGTCGCTAAATCGCTTGTATTCCTGAATCCAGAAATTATCTCTATATTTGCGATGCCACGTTCGGACCCATTTCTTCTCCGTCTCGGATCGGCTCTCACCCCATTTCGGGTCGACAAACTGCGTTCCCATACGTGTCTTCCACTCGCGTCCGCCATCGAACAGATCGCCAAGGAAGAAGATGCTATCTGGGTATAAATGGCGCTGCAAGGCTACATAGCCTCTGCGTAAGTAATTGTCCGTCACCAGAATCGTCAATGGGTTCAGCGGCCACGGGCGACCAGGATAAGAATGCGGATCGACGATTTGAGGATCGGCGACGAGAACGAGATGGTGAGGATAGGCTCCCTTGGGCTGCAAATGCATTGCGTCAGCGTCCAATTGCTTGTCAGAAAAAAAAAAAAACGATTGTTCCTGGGGCTTCTATACCCATTTCTCCCAGTTTTCCCAAGCGCACTTCTGCACCTTGCTGTCAAACACCCATCTCTCGCCCCAGAGTAGAATCACCATCCAGAAGAGGAAGAGAAAGTGTGGAAAGCTGAATATTCGTCTCGGAACTAGGTTTCTCTGAATCTGACGAGCCGTGCGCTTAATGACAGCTACAGCCGTACGATAACCTGGACCAGATATCCAGGCCAGGACAGCTTGTGTAGGAGTGCGCAAACGGCCATCTTTCAGCGGTTTGGGCATTGCTAATCTACGAAACATCTCGACGCCATTACTGCCCCTCCTAGGGCACAAGAAGCAGGGGGGGGGGAGAAGGGGGGGGGGGGGGGAAGACGCTCGAACGAGAAAAGGTGGCCAAGGTCAACGGCGTTTCGGATCGGGCTGTGCAAATAGACGTCTCTTTTTACACGCTGAGTCAGTTGGCCGAAATATATATATATTTAAAAGAAGAAAAAAAAAGAAAAAACAAGACCAGTCCAGACGCTACCCGGGAAATATGTACGAGACAACGAAAAAAGGGAAACGGGAATGGGAATGGGAATGGGAGATGGGAAATTGGATGGAGTGAGGCCGAGAGGCCTTGTCCTCCATCTCTCCATAATTTATTACAGCTGGACCAGCTGGACCAGACGCCCCTGGCAGCTGGCAGCTTCCATGTGGGGAAAAAAAGTGGGCCTGGGCGGCTGGGTCATTTTTGTGGTGCATATACTCTCCGTAGACGAGGCGCTACATGACGCCATCTCAACGGTAAAAGCCGCCAGCCCATCGAATCGGATCAAATCATAAAAACTGATACCATGCCAAATATATATATATATATATATATATATTCTCAATCTCTGTTCGAGGACACCCCAGTTAGCCAACTACTACAAACGCCGTCAGATGCATGCTAGTATTGAATCATGCCCGGTGTGCTGTTTTGCAAATAATGTTGCCCTCTCCCTTTGTATACACCCTGTTTTCTTGGCAAAATATGTACAGTCCACCATGACGGTCCACCACCATGCAGGCAGGCCCTGGCCTGTCCAAGACGCTTTTCGCCGTCACGTCGAATCGTATCCATGCAAGCTCTTCGAAGTCGCTTCTCCTCAAAAACAACCTGCCCACTCTCGTTCAACGCCGTGGCCCCATTTCTGAGCTGATGTCGCTAGGGTATTCTTCGTCATTGTCCACATCTTCGTCGTGTTCGTCATCTCGCCGAGCCTGTGGCTTTGCTTTCTCCGGCTTTTTGCGGAAACTCAGAAACTTTTTTATTCCGCTCGGCTGCAGCTCCTCCTTGGAGCTTGTGCCTTGCTGCAACTCATCCTCGGCCGGGTTGTATTCATACTGCAACCGCGGAACCAATAGTCGATAAGGAACCGTAATCCCGGCCGGATCTTTGGCGTTGACCTCAACATTGAGGCAGATGTCAAGCCCCCCTTCAACGTCGACTTGGAACTGCTCGGCCTTGCGCATCTGCTTCACTGACAGCCCAGTAGGCGTTCGGTGGAATGGACGAGGGCGCGCCATGTCATCTTCCTTCACGTCATTTCTATCAGGCCTTGATGGCTGGCTTCCTAGTGCCTGAGCCTGCTGCGGTGGCTGAGCAGTAAATTGAGATTCATCATCCTCCGAGAACTCGTTGTACTCATATGTTCCGCCACCGCGTAATCCAGATGGCCTGGCCGGTGTGGCCCGGGGCGGCTGATGGGGCCGTGGGGCAAAGTAGTCGTCCTCATCGCTGTATTCGCCCCATTGACCATTGATCCCGCCATCATCATCATCATCATCATGTCCACCCTTACTGCCACGTCGCCCAAAATCAAAAGGACCCTTCTTCCTACTTTCGCCGCTGCCAAGCGAAAGAGTACGCGTGAGCTTTCCTGGCCGAGGTCCGTCCGTGGAGTTTCGTCGCGAAAGGCTGCGCAACAGCCCGCCCATACCTCCCGAAACGGGCGGTTTGCTGCCTCGAACTGACGTGCGTGATCCATCGATGCGATTCGACATTGAGCGTCCTCCCCCCCCACCTCCCTGAGATAGTCGTCGAAAGAGGCCGCCGCCGCCGTTGCCGCCAGAGTTTCCATTCATCACAGATGGCAGGCTTGGGCTCCCATCATACCCCGGCAAGGGTGGTGTCGGCGGAGGCGTCATCCCCGGGGTCCATGCTCGGATGGAGCACCAGTTTCTGTGAGGCAAAAGGTGCTTGTTGTTCCTTGGCCTGCCATCCACTCCGTGTTGAAATAGAGGAACCATGCTCTCCTCTGTCTTCTTGTCGAAATGATGCACCTTGTTTCGCTTATTGAGCACATCTGCCAACATATTGGACGGAGGCGTGTTTGCTATGGCCGACGAGATCACATTAACCATGTATCTTGGATCCTTGTGTTTAGGGATGGCGAGCTTGGGGTTGGAATAGAATTGACCGACGGCCGCCAGATGAACATCACCACTAACAGTTGCTGCTGTGTCAGTGATATCCCTCGCCAGGTTGCGGATAAAGGATTACAACGAAAAAAAAAAACTCACCTCAGGATGGTAACTCGCAAAGATTTATCAATAGCCAAATCCTGCAGGTCTTCAATGACGACGCTTCTCTCTTGTTTGTGGTTCTTGGCAGTCCAATGATCGTTCAGATCATCCAAGACCTCCACACCACCGTCAATGTTATTGAGGGCTTTGCCAAACATCCCAGTACGACCCAACGCCTTGACCGGGTCCATGAACTTTGATGTCAAACTACGAGGTACGTCAGTAAAAGATTACGCTGCCTGCAATGCCCAAGCATGAACTTACATATTTTCGAGCCATACCAGTCGTGGGTAAGCGATCGGAACACTCAAGAGAACGAGCAGATGCTCAACTTGACCACGGCGAACCTCAGCATACAGCCGGTTCATTATCTTCTCCCACGTCTTATCCGAGACAACGTCGTGCTCCGTCCTTTCCGTGCGACAGTCGACGGCTAGCAATGCCACTTTCCCTCCCATCGACAAATACATGTTGCGACTAAGCTCTTTTATGTAAGGCCCCGGCTTCACGCCGAGAAGCCAGCTGGGTTCCATGTTCTCCGTCTCAGTGAGGACAGTCTGGTGTTGAAATAGCATGTAGTATTTGAACGCGACAGCCCCTAGACCAGAAAATACGGGTGATCTCATGTAATGATCTGGATATGAGCCGTACCCGTCAAAAATGTCATGGTCATCGTACATATTGACCATGGGAATTTGCGAGGCTGCCAAACCGAAAAGACCCCGAGAAAACCACATGCAATAGCGTCCAAGATAAAACTCCTCCATCTCATCCTGCATTTCACCAGTAAATGCAGCACTGTGTTTGTGTCGAGCATTACCCATCTCAAGCCATTCCTCAAATAATGCACACTTGTGAGCCACGGAGTCGTTGTAGATTTGGTCGCCTCCACCGATCATCACATGGAAAGGCTGCGACTGATGATTGTTAAGGACGTCGCGCCACATTGGATCCGGTCCGCTGAGATCGTCTGCAACCACGCTAGTGCTGAAACCGTTGCAACTATGAAACATCATATTCATAGCATTTGCTCGGGCCGGGACCCAGAATGCCATGCAGGGCCCTCGGTTTATGCGGTAGGCGATGCGCTGCTGCTTCTCTCGCAGTTCAACCTCAATGTTGAATCTCCAGAATGTGCATCCGCGTTCAGCATGGAGGCGAAAGCCTCGTACATCCTTGTATTTTTGCAATTTCTCGCCGTCGGATTGAATACGTTTCTGACGTCCAGCGAACGACTGAGGCAACTCGGCAGCACCATTTCGTGAGGGCACGTCAGGTAGGCTTCTGCACCTTTCAAAAAGTCCCTCGTCAGTCTCATCGAGCGAAAGGTCTTTGGCTTCCTCTAGGTGCTCGACAGGTCGAACGTAGAGCGTCTCTCCCGTACGACCAAGTTTTGGATGGCCGGCTATCGGATCTACATATTCGCCAGGTAGGTCGCCGTTGACTTGATGGGGTGGTGGTGGTAGAAGGCCAATATCTTGCACAAAGAGGCGGAGTATTGGGGCTATGTCATAAGACGATTTCGCATCTTGGGTGACAATCATGACGCTCCCACGCCAGATCTCCCGGTCCGAAACAGCGTTGTTCGTTTGAGTCTTGATGGGAAACTTCTCTTGCCGAATACCACAGTATCTTAATAGAGGACCGCATTTGAGGTACAACGGTGGCTTGAAGCGGGTAGGTGCTTTATCAAAACAATTATGAGCAAAAGGAGATTATCGATGATTTAGTCACGTCAGACTGCAAGAGATACATACCGTGTGTGTCATCATACTCGCCATCAAATGCCTCGGCTTTGCGTGGCCGTGACGAGTATGCGGCATTCTTGTTTCGATTTCCACCTTCCCACCAAGTCTTGTTCTTCTCAGCAACCGCTGGTTGGCTTTGAGACAAATCCAGCAAAGTACCCCCCAAGAAGCCGATTGTCGCTTTCTCGTACTCGTTCAACCAGACCGGGCCCTTGTACAATCCCTCGGCTGGGTGTAAGTTTTCAGGCTTTGTGAACATCATGTTGGGAATTCGATGCTGAGGTGCACTCTCGAAGGAATGTCCGCTATCCTGCTGCACCAAGCGTCTTTGAGCGGCAGCGACTTCTCCAGTCTGCTCGTCGGGCCCACGAACGAGGGGGTGGATAGCTTTGCCATGCACATGTCGCGGGCCATACTCATCGTTCAACCCGTGCTGTCTTTCAAACGTTGGTTCAGTAGCACGTCGTTGAATTCCCCCAATTGGCTCGTGTGATACCGGGACCGGAGGAAGCTCTTTGTCCTTGGCAATCGCGAGGGCACGCGGTGATCTACTCGTCGGCGACTTTGTGATACCAGCTGTGGTCGTGTCCCCCGTTGACTGGGCTCTCTGTGGATACGACTGATCAGGAAGGGATTTTTTTCGTGGCTTATTGCTCCCATTACGGGTATTAAACGGGCCACCATTGGGGCCGCCGGTGAAAAATGCAGTTGGTTGATTTGCTGGACTTTGCGCCTTCACTTTGCTTTCTTCTTCATTTTGTACTGCGCGGTCTCTGAAGCTTAGGTTACGATTGGGCAAATCCGAGCTTGGTTGGCCCGGTGCTTCGTCGTATTCTGGGTGCAAGATAGCAGGAGGCGAAGAGCCGACATGGCCGCGGTCAGCGATGTGAGGACGAAAAGCGGCTTGTGGCGAGCCGAGGTGTGGTAGAGATTGCGCTTGATGTTTCGAGTAAGACTGGTCCTGTCGTTCAGTCTTTGTTGGAGAAAAATCCTGTTCGGAAGTGATAGGGCCGTGCGCAGTGGGCGTTGGTCGATAAATCTGGTGCTCTGAAGGGGGATTCCGATTCTGCAAGTCTCCTGAAGAACTGGCAGAAGCATCTGCGGCTTTTCTGGCGGCTCGTTCCCGGGCTCGTTGCTCAGCGGCTTGTACTCTGGCCCTCTTCTCCTCCTTGGTCATGCTGTCCAGCGTCAGCTCAAGCCTTTGCAGTGGAGAACGGTCGTTTGCAAACTTCTTGCGGCGCTCGGATGGGTCGTTGAGCGATTCTCGTGGTGGCGGTCCAGTTGCAAGATGCTGGGTTTGGCCGTGTGGCGCAGCATTGCCTTTTCTGCTGGTAACATGATGTATTTGATGCCGGACAGTATCTGGATACTCTTGAGGCCGCGTGGTGTAATTGCCTTCGTGATCCATCTCGCCGCCGCCGCCGCCGCCGTCGACAAGCCGGGCAAAGGGCATGGACTGAGAACGTGGCGAGAGAGATGAAGCAGTGTACCGGCCTGCGTGGTCGTGTGGCTGACGATAGCTGACGGGTGAAACTGGGGGTATGTCTGGATCTGCAGGTGCAGTGATAGGCCCAGTTGGCTCGAAAGTTTCCTGTTGGTCTCGCTCGGCGGAAGGGTATTTTGGGCGGCGAGACATGTGTCGGGAGAAGTCCAAGGCGAGTTCCTGTTTCTGTAATTTGCGGGTGTCGGATGATGAAGGAGAAGCAGATGACGACGGAGCAATTGTAGCAGCAGCAGCAGCAGCAGCAGCAGCAGCAGCAGCAGCATCAAGACCAGGAGCAGGAGCAGGAGCAGGGGAGGCGGAAATAAAGCAAGCAGCCGTGGCATCACCGCCACCACCATCACCACCACCACTACCACCACCACCAGCATGGCCGTGCACATTCGTCGCTGAAATCATCGGCATCGGACGCTGCTGGTAAGATGGCGGTCTGGGAGCTAGGCCCTGGGAAGCTCCAGCAAAGCTTGAAGCTGTGGGCGAGTGGGGGCCAAAGGTGGACTCCGTGAGACCATCCGTGTTTGACGTCTGAATGGAGGCGCGGTTCGACTGCGACCTGCATGGAGGCTGCGTCTCAAACGACAACGGACGACCGTAGTCATGCGCCTGATACGTGTGCTCGTCGTACTCGCCTCTCTGCCCCTGCGAATCCGGGTAATGGGCCCATTGATGTCGCTGTGCAGCCATGGAGGGGTAGGAACGGGCTGGTCGACAGGAAGTTTGGGTAGCACCAAAAGTCTCGCACGGGTGGGAAGGGGTGGAAGGCGATGGAGGGAAGAAGGGGGGGGGGGAAGCAAGGCCGAGGAAATCCGAGGAAGGCAGCAGCACTGTGTGGTCAAAGCAGGCGGGTGTCAATCTACACGGGGTCCCGCCCACGCTAGCTGGAACCTCCACACCTGGTTCGTCTAGTTTGGCACCCGGCTGCCGTGGTCGCCCACGTGGGAATATTCACTTCTGATGAGCGCCGGCGCGGGCTAGGCAAGCCACAACGTGCATCTCGGGCCACTCGTCGTATTTGATCACTCAATATTCCGTACGGTACGGTACGGTACGGGGAGAACTCGAGGACTTCTGTAGTGTCATGCTGCTGTGGTTCGTAACAACTGCCGGGTGAATCATTTGCTACCTGCGGATCGACGAGACACCAGACGAGACAAAGTCAAGACATGTAAATTTCAACAGATTATCCCACCAGCTTGGCATCACCAACCAAAACATCATCAATCATCATCACCATAATCACCATTACTACCAGGAAACTCTAAGCTTCATTGTCCAACAACCGTATCGCCAGCTGCTCATCACCGCGATCCGATCGTGATGCTTTGCTTGTACTACTGCTGTTTCGCTCTAAAATCCAAAGATAGTTGTGACTGTCGAACCTCCCTGGCTATAGCCTCCGTACCAATCAACTGTCCGCAGCATTCCACTTGGGTATTGACAAGGCAGTGCTGGCACGAGGGTCCTTTCAACAACTGAAGTCATTAGGGAGCGTGCTAGCATTCGAGGCACGTCAGATTGAGTGATGTCTCAGCCGCGTCAGAGCAGCCACACGTTCCTCTGTTATATTCCGGGGTTATCAATGGGCGGGAAGTTTGGATAGACGCATCACGAGCCGCTGCGCACTAGGGTCGGTCAGCATAGAAATAAAGGTACTTGGCGGAGACGATCCAATTTACTGCTGATTGAACACGGGACTTCAAGAATCTTGCTCATTGGCATCTCCTGGTGAGGTTTCCTTGTCGCTCGTGAGTCGGTATATCATAGTCAAAGAGAAGCCAACGCCATGGTTGAAGTTTACCAGGAACTTTACCGGAAATTCTTCAACTTGTCCCAGCGATGCACAAGATGTTGCATAAGACAGAGTTGGAATTCCCAGAACTGGCGCTTTTTGCTGAGTGCCTTTCGAAACGCTGGGTTGTTGCTCTTGAAAAAAAAAACGAGGAGGGAATGGTTTGCTGGTCGGCATTCGTCATTCGCACCGAGAATCTGCGAACGTGTTCTCGGCCTTTATTCTCTATTTGATTTGTTTATTGGTATATGAGTTAAAATTAGAACCCTGAATTACTGCTCATAAGGGAAGCTTCCGTAGCTCAGTTGGTTAGAGCTTCGTACTAATAAACGTTAGTAATGCGGAGGCCGCAGGTTCAAGCCCTGCCGGGAGCAAAGTCGTTCCATGATGCTTTCCGATGGTGGTGTCTTTTTGGCACTTTTGCTAGATATCCATTTGCGTTTTTTTTTGTTTTTTTTTGTTGCAAGAAAAATATATATATATATATATATATATATATCAAAGCGTTTCCATCACAACTAGCATAGAAGAGTTTTTGGAAATCCACTCGCACCTAGTGTTAGGGATCGCAGATAGCTAGGCAGAGACAATAGGGCTGTTAGGCTGTTACGTTGTAGAGCTAGATCCAGGAAAAGCACTAACAAATCCAGTTATATAGCTGCAGGCCCTAGCGGTTAACTGGATATAACCTTCTATACAAGCATATAAAGCTGCCTCTTTACTTAGTTATAATAATAATCAAACAAGCATATTACGCATAGTGCTTCTTATGAAAGCGAAAGAAACTGCACGATGCTCCGGACATCAGGCTATTTTTGACCGAAGTCTCCAAACACTGACCATATCAGTCCCTCTCCCAGCTTCGTACGAGCGCTCCGGCTTGAAGTAGAGGATTCTTGCAAATGGACCGTCAGGCGAGCCCTCCTCCCGTCTCGGCTCGTCAATGATGCCATCTTGACCCTCTGCCAGAAGGTTCCAGTGGACGCCTCTGAGTCCCCATGGCGGACCGACGGCCTTGAGATCCTTATACATGGGGAACTCTAGACAAACAAGCACACCGAACGGATTGATGAGCTCCGTCATTCTACGGGCCCAGCTTTTGCGCATTTCCGGCAACAACGCACAGAGGAACTGACAGGAATAGGAAGTGATTACATGCCATGATTAGCTTTTGATATAAAAAAAAAAGAAAAGAAAAAGAAAAAAGCCAGGATCGGATGCAGCAACACAAGAGCCCGTACTCCTCATAGGTTTTTACGTACGGTGTAATCGTAGATCAGATCGAATCCTTCCTCGCCCTCCCCGCCGGGTAGAAGATGCTCCTCCCATTGACGAGTGAAGAAGTCGCCGGTCAGAATCTGCACGGAACCAGGCTGGGTTCTCGGCGAGGCCTCGTCGTGGTAATTGTAGGCTTGTGGGCTTTCAAGGTGCCTTGCGACGTAACGTCGAGCGATTTGGGCGCCCTTGGAGGACACCTCGAGACCGTAGACATCGAAGCCGTGCAAGGCGAGCATGGCTACGTCGTAGCCACGGCCGCAGCCCTGGTCATTGCATGAACAGCTGGGATGCTAGAGAAGGAGAAGACGGAGAGGGCGTACGGGAACCAACGCGCGCGGCCGTCTGCTGCTCGCCGCGGCGTGAGCAAACAAAACATCAGGCTTGGATTCTACAAGGTCGATGAGGGCGGGCGACGGCATTTTCCGGTCCCAGAGGTCGTCTTCTTCAGATTCCCAAAGAGAGTCCCATGCTGCGTTCTGCTGTTCACGGGATCTGGTAGCGGGAGGACCCGTCGGGGGTAGCGATGGGAACGACGATCTTGTCAGCTTCTTCCCGGGCTTCTCGGCCAACCTCGTGGGTCATCGCCGGACACAGGCTGCGTATTGTGTCTCAAGTTTGACGTACGTACCTGCCTTTGAAGTGGGAGACCAACCGACCTGGTGGTTGTTCGGAGGAGGCGGCGGTAGCGGCCATGACTTGCGCTAGTTTGGTTGACTCGGTCGTTGATTTCTATCTGTTCGACTTGTCATGATGTGCGGGGCGCTGCTGTGAGACGTTGATGCACGAGAATGACGTGTAAGAATCAATAATTCCAGTCTAGTCTAGTCTAGTCGAGTCGAGTCGAGTCTGGGTCTGAGTCTGGTCCTGGCAAGTCATTCGCCACAACACAACGGTGGCGTAAAGGGGGAGCAAGAGAGACATTTCGCATAGATGAAAGGAACGCACGTGCAATCAACTATATGCATCGGCTGTCTGCGTGGGTCGTTCTTGCTCACCTGGTGGTGTGAATTTAATTTAACAAAAAAAAATAAAAAATACCTAGGCTAAAGTCTCTTCTAAACTGTATTACATTGGTCTACGGAATAGTTGTGCTCCCAACAGTTATAGCCTAAATTATAACACAAACCCTTGGGTCATTTTACAGAAACACTAAAACCACGGAGTACTCAAGGGTTGTATTCTGATTGAAACAGATAGCCTGTCTTAACTGGTCGAACCCAGCCTCCAATCCGGCAAGCATCAGGACGTGGTGCGGGTCACCTGACCCGGTAAAACTTGGAGGGATCCATCTACCTTCAAGAATGATTTCGGTTTTGCTGGAATTAATTAGGATTGCTTCTGCTCCTGTAGGCCAAACAGAAAGCTGAGCCTTTAGCAAGTGCTACAATCAGCGAGCTTCAATGTCTATTTCGTCGCTCAGAAACACTGGACCTATAATTTTTCCGTATGAGTACCCTCCGTACCGACTGCGATGTTAGACCAATCAAATCTTTGCGCTTAGTGGTACGTCTATACTATAACACATGCCCTAGTTAACTTTTTAAGTACAAAGTGCAACCTTTCTGTTTCCTTAGGGACTGCGCTACCAAAAGTCGTTTGAGGTCACCCCCTTGTACTGGGCAGAAAGTGGGGCTGTACGGAAGTGTAGTCTTTCTTACCTTACGGACTCTAAAGAGATAGTTCAGGCCCCCGAGTCAAGTAAAGTGACTCCTGCTTCACATCCTGGTACCTGGTAGCTTGCGCCTTATAGATTGTCTCTGGACCTTTATTTCGTATTTGATTTGGTGACCGGGCAGCCTGGTGCTCTTCACTGCAAACTTCAAAGGTGCATCTGGCAAGGCCGCGTCCGCTCGAGGGAAAAAAAAAAAAAAAACAAAAACAAAAAAAAAGCGTTGTTGGTCGGCTCCGCGTCTCTGTCAGTCAAACGGACAAGCAACTCGGTTGCCTGTCTCGAAACATCGGACCCGGCTCGGCTCGCCTTCACTGCACATGCTGGAACCGCCCCACGGGTGATGGGTTGTTTAGTTGTTGACCCGAGACAGGAGACATGATGAGAAAGGAGCTGAGAGAAGGACCAGCATGAATTGCCTACCCAGGCACTCACCTACCTGTGTATTTATTTGAAACAAAAAGAGCCATTCATTAGCAGTAGTTCATTCTCATTCTCATTCTGAATTTCACCTGAATTTCCACCTGTGCTTCGGCTTAGAAGTCCCATTGTCTCTCAGTATACACAATGGCTCTCTGGATTATTTTTGCCATCGCTGGCTCCATGGTCTCCTCCGTGGTCTTGGGCACGGCTGTGAAACATCATGACTGTGGTACGCCTGAGCCTACTGAAGAACATATTGCCGTTGTCAGAGAAATGGCTCTTTATGAGTCCATGGACTTGGCCAGCAACTCTGAACAAAACGTCATCAATGTTCCTGTATATGTTCACATGGTCTCTGAGAAAAAGCTTGGCCAGACTTCCACGGTAAGCCCCCGAGTCTCTTCATCTCTGATACTCGAATTGTTCACCACGAGCATACGGGACGCTTATACGAAAAGACTGCAGAATAAGAATGTCCGCGCGATGATAGCCGACTTGAACCAGGCCTACAAGGAAATGGGCTTCGTTTTCACCCTGATTAAGACCGACTACACCGTGAAAAAGGCCTGGTCTAGCAACATCGACCACGAGTTGGACATGAAGAGGAAGCTTCACCAGGGCGACCGCCAGGCCCTTAACCTCTACTTCCTCGATTTTATTTACTCGCTTCGTGGTAATCTCAACGGGGTATGCACCTACCCTACCAAATTCGACGACCAGAGTCTCATCCTCGACGGCTGCATAATCAAACGCGAACGCATGAACAACGGCCAAACCGTCATTCACGAGGTCGGCCACTGGATGAATCTCTGGCATACCTTCTCGGGTGGCTGCAACGCCGAGAATGACTTTATTAACGATACCCCTGCCTGCGAGATGACCTTCACCTGCGATGACACGACCAATACCTGTCCCGGACTGCCTGGCAAGGATCCCGTCCACAACTTCATGAGCTACGGACCCTGCCGCCGGGAGTTCACTGTTAACCAGCGCACACGCGCTCGCCTCTCGTATCAGCAATACCGCGCATGAAGGTTTGCCAAGAGTGGACACTGACAGCGGTATGATTTTGAGAATGGGGAGTCCATAAACCGAAACGAAAACAAGACAAGAGTGTGTATTATGCTGCAGACGTCGCTGGCGGCTGGCGGCTGGTGGTTGATCGCTGGGAAGATCATGTCGGACTTTTGTTCAGTCATTTGCTAGACTTTATAAACATAGAATACAGACGTAAAGAAAATTTCAAAATTCGGCATTTTCTTTAAATTGTAAAATATACTGAAACTGTTTCCCCCCTTTAAGTTTCAGCAGGGGTTTGCCGTGCGTGACGTAAGTAGAGAGAAGAGGGAAAGGTGGCGAACGTTCGCCGACATTCCGCGTTTCATGTGCAGGGTAGGGATCCGTCCTGTCCTATCCTTGCTGCCCTGTTTCCAAGGCAGCACTCGCAAGTCATGCGGACGGTGGGTGTGGGTGTGAGTGCAAATCCCGCGGGCCGCTCCTGACTTCAGGGATGTATTTATTTAATTTTTTTTTTTTTTTTTGCGTGCTGCAGGTTCGCAACTTCCATCACACGCACGTTCATCTCGCACAACAACCCGCAAGACGAGCAAAACTTTGCCTGGCGCAAAGCTGCATCTTGCACATTCTTCTTCAGTAAAAGAAAATAGTCGATCTATTTTCTATCACAACCAAACCCGCTGTCGAAATTTTGCCCCACCTTCGAATCGATTTAGATCGCCTTTTCTTCTTATTCTCACTTCCACCCTTACATCGTATTTGAGGCAGGACTCATCCTCTAGACGACCTCCTGAACAATGGCTGCTGCCGTGTCTCAAACCACAAATATGAACCAACAAGTGGACTTGTCGACGATCCCTATATCCCCCTATGGGAGCACTGACGCCAAGGACAACGACAAACCTGTCACTGTTTTCCACGATAAGGACAATTTCAACGTCAAGCACCCTCTCCAAAACAAATGGACTTTGTGGTTTACCAAGCCATCGACTGGAAAGGTGAGGCATGCAGCAATAGACCACAGTAGCCGATATCGAATGCAGACCTAACTCGTACGATAGGGCGATAACTGGAATGATCTACTGAAAGAAGTCATCACTTTCGATTCCGTGGAAGAGTTCTGGGGCGTTTATGTAAGTTGGTTATCGGGCATTTCCACATTGAAAAATATACCTAATGCTTAGCAGAACAACGTTGCTCCAGTCTCTGAACTCGCGTTGAAGTCCGACTACCATCTGTTCAAGGCTGGTGTGCGACCCGAGTGGGAAGACCCCCAAAACAAGCATGGTGGTAAATGGTCCTACCAGTACAAGGACAAGCGAAGCGTCGACGTCGACCGCCTCTGGTTGCAGGTCATGATGGGCGCTATTGGCGAGACCCTGGAGGAGGAAGATGACGGCGAAGTCATGGGAGTCGTTGTGAACGTCCGCAAAGGCTTTTATCGTATTGGTGTGTGGACGCAAACGATTGGCAAGAGCATTCCCAACCGCGGCGACGGTGATGTTGCTGGCGGCAAGGGCCGCAGCATGGAGAAAGGAAAGGAAATTCTCATATCGATTGGACGACGCTTCAAGGAGGTTCTTGACCTGCCCGGCAACGAACAAGTCGAGTTTTCTGGCCACACTGACAGTGCAGTATCTGGAAGCACAAGGGCCAAGGCCAAGTATACGGTATAAAGGAGGTGCATGTGGCAAGGAGAGACTTATGCCGTTGATGACTGAAAAAGAGGAGCGAGGAGAGAATTGACGGCCCAATTATCTGCTGAAGCATTTCTTGGCCCCGTTATGCTCATGTTTGCATGGAATCCGTTGGTCTTGATGACCGACGAGGATTCTCAGTATAGGGGGGGGGGGTATATATCAGGCATCTTGTGCAGGTGCATCATTATTAGCGATGATGGTCTGTTCTCTGGGGGGCAAGCCCATACCGTGCTCTACCTACAAACCGTGTTTGTTTGCATGGTGGGCGTTATGCGAGGAAGCTCCGTAATGATTTGTTTTTCTCGGACGCGCAGTCTCTTACGATGCTTGCTACGAACCCTGGCTCAGACTGGCTGTACAATAGTAGACTTTTCGTCGCCTAGCCAGTGTTTCTAATATATAGATACGTGCTCTTCATACACATTGTACATGTCTTGGGCTTGTCCGAGGCTGTTGGGCAAATGTCTACGACAAGCTCTGATTGACACGACGTGTCCCTGCATCCTTCAAGGCTTGGAAGCTATACTGTTCACTCACGTCTCGTCCCCGCTATGTTCGTCCGCAAAGATGTGCGCAACAAGCTCCTTTTTATTGATCTTCCCCATGGCATTCCGCGGGATATGACGCACAACCTTCATGACCTGCGGAATCTTGTAAGTGGCAAGCCTGCTCTTCAGGGCTCGTCGCATGTCAAGCGGTGTCCACTTCTGAACGACATCCTCGTTGAGTATGACGACGGCGCCTACCTTCTGGCCCCAGTTCCCGCTGGGGACAGCCACAACGGCAGCTTCGGAGACTTGAGGCAGGGAGAGGAGCTCGCGCTCGACTTCGAGGGCGGATACCTTCTCGCCGCCCGTCTTGATGATGTCAGCCGTGAGTCGGCCCTGGATGAAATAGAGGGGTCCCTTGGTCCACGATTGGCGCTGGGCGGAGGATGGGACGGCGCGACGGACTGCCACGTCGCCTGTTTTGAACCAGCGTCCTTGGGTATCTGGGTCGATGACGAACTCCTTGGACGTGGCTTCGGGGTTGCGCCAGTACTCCTGGAAGATGGTTGGCCCGCGAAGCTGGATCTCGCCGGGGCGCTCGCGGCCGCGGGAGTCGAGTTCCTGGCCGGGCGGGATGATTTCGCCCGTGTCCACGTCGGCGAGGCGTGCCTGGACGGAGGGCAGGGGCCAGCCGACGCTGGCGTCGACGCGGTCGGCGAAGTCGAGGCCACAGGAGAGCGCCATGCCGACTTCTGTCATGCCGTAGCGCTCCAGGAGGACGTTGCCGCGGGAGAGCTCGTGCCAGGCTGCTTTGATGGTTGTGGGGAGGGCGGCGGAGCCGGATATGCTTAGGCGCATGTTCTTGGGTGAGATGGCCTCCCGGGCTGCTTCTTGGAGATCGGGGACCAGGCTCTTGTGGCTGGATAGCAGGCGGGTGTAGACTGTGGGCACGACGGTGAAGAAGGTGACTTTGGGGTGAGGGGGGTTGACGGTGTTTGTGTGATTGTTTGTGGGGAGATACGGGGCTGCAAGTCGCTTCCAGACGGCATCGGCGCTAAAGGGGAACATGAACTCGATGGAGGACCCGGCGAATAGAGGCGTGATGACGGCATTGACGGTTCCGTGGATGTGGTGGAGAGGGAGAACGTGGAGGAGATGGTCGGACGGAGTGTAGTCCCAGGCTTGGATGAGAGAGTGGGATTGCGCTGTGAGGGCGGATTGAGGTATTAATACCCCTTTCTAGGAGGCGGTGTTCAGCATGATGTGTATAGCTGTGCGCATTCCAACGGAGAGGCATTCTCTGGAGACATACCGGCCTGTTTGTGGTTCCTGACGTATAGAGCATGAGAGCGGCTCTGCCCGGTTCAGGGTCCTCTAGCGAAACGGCATCTCTTGTTGTCGATGAGCCTCCGAAATGTTTGGGCAGTTCCACATGCAGTGGCTTGGCTTGTAAATCAGTCGCGAGAACCTCTGAGGCCTTGGACGCAAACTTGGAAGATGACACGAGAAGCGAAGCTTCGCTGTGGTCCAGAATGTACTGCAGCTCCGGGGCCGGGAATGCAGGCGACAGGGGGACTGCGATAGACCGTGCCGCAAGCGCCGCAAGCAGAGTGACTGAGGGACAATGTTAGCCTAGCAATATTTGTCAATGACATTCAAAAAGGCAGCTGCTTAAAAAAAGGAGTCGTTGCCCGCACAATGTCATATTTTGCGCCACCTACCAACATAGTCGTAGCTGTTCTCGACGAGGAAGGCTATCCGCTCGCCCTGCAAGTCATTCTTCTCGCTAGCTTGAAGAAGTCGCACTTTGACTCGGCGCACATCGCTCAAGAGTTCACCATATGTAAACCGTCGTCCTGATATTGAATGGATTACCGCAATGGAGTCGGGCTCGTGCTTTGCGATGGCCTCGAATATGGGCAGCCTCGGCAGTGACGTCGAATGCATCCTAGGCGGGCCGAAACATGCATGCAGCGAGGACGGAGGGAACAGACAACGGCGGCAGGGAGTGAAGGATCGACAGGACGGAAGGTAGAGTGCGGAAAAGCCGGACGAGGCCGACGTCGAGGTCAAAGCCCGGATACCCGGTGGTAGAGCACGGTGGACCGTCGTCATGGGCAAAACCGGGCGTAACGAGAAGCGCCGACGAGTGGTGGTCGTTGAATCACCTCAGGCCGGGTGCATAGAGCTCGGTAGAGGAGAGGGGATGACTCAACGAGTGAGTGGAACCGATGCAGTCATTTGCTTTCCAAGGTTGTTGGGTAATCTGCACGGTATACAGACATCCGGGATGGATGCAAGCTCCGGGGTGCGGTTCGCCCGTGGGATGTTGCTGCTGATCGAAGGGGTCACGAGTGCGCCGGGTGCGAATGCAGGAAGACGAGCGGGATGCTGACTGAGGCTTTACGGACGGACGCAGTGGTTCCCTGCTCTGCAACGCTGACTGTGCTCTTGGGTATGTGGCAGGCACAACACCAGTTCGACTCGATGAGCTTGTTCGTTCCGCCGCCGTCTCGTCTTTTTGAGCTTCTTTCTGACAGAGAAGGCTCGTGGTGATGTTATCATGACAGCTGATATGGAGCATCCAAGGATGATTTAGCTGGTCATTCGTAGAGATGGTCTCCACCGGTAGCAGGTGGCGGTACTACTTGTCGTCTGACGCAGGTAAATCAGTATCATGAAAAGGGAAAACTTTGCCTTGCTTACATGCATCATCGACTGACAATCGATCAACAGTGGATCCGGACGACTATCCAGCTCCGTTGGCACTACCAATGGGGTTAATTTTTTTTTTCTTAAACACTTGCACTCTGTTCTTACTCGGCGCATAGTAGTGATGACGACTCGGTACTCGGAAAGATCAAATAACTTTCGGAGCAGTGCTGCAAAAACGTCCAAGCAGGCAATCCCAACCAGGCGGCCGACATGAGAGGTACATGTAGCTCCCGACCCTTGCTTGCTGTCTAATCAACCGGCGGACTGGTATGGCCTTCGGGGAAATGTCTGGTTTGGACTGGTAATATAAGCTTGGCAGTTTCCGGCAGAGCTGGCATTGTGCAGGAGACTATTATTATTATTGTGCCGATTGTCGGCCGTCATCTGGCCGAGTGCAAAGTGGTCAGCCACGAAGCAAAGGAAAAAGGCGGGGAGGAGGAAACAGCGTCACGCTCGATGTACGTCTGTATACGTCTGTACTTGGCTAGGTACAGTAGGCAGACAGGCAGGTAGGTTAGTCAGTCAGTCAGCAGACAGGGAATAGAAGCCTGACAGACAAATTTGCGGTCTGGTTGTCTTGTCAAGATTTTTGATGCGGCGGGGATGGAATATGGTCTTTTTGCCCAGCCTAGCGTCAGCCTGTGTGACATGGCCGCATGACTGACTGGCTCTCGGCATCTGTGAATCGTTGTGAATCGTGCGCGTAATATCACACGGCGAACCCAAAGCACGGCATGTCGCGATCATGGACTACACTACACTGCAGGAGCGACCCTTTCTGTTCTACGACTCCTGCCTGCCTGATATATGCACACGGACACGGACACAGACAAGGAAGGCACTACCACCATGGCAACCAGGGCGACAACGCACGTGCGTGTACATGCTGTATGTACCTTGGGGTGCCGACAAAATTCGTTCAATCAACCCGCAACCGGTTTGTTTGTTCTCCAAGGTCTGCACGGGGTTGCCCTCATCTGCAGGACAGTATGCAGCGCTGTGATCCCATCCACGCCGCCCCGTTCTGTCGGTACTCTTCGGATGTCCTATTCTGTTTAGCTGGATGCCAGATTGCCAGATGGGCTTCGACCGACTAGCAGCCCTGTCTGTATATTGTCCTTTGGCCACAGCAAGGTTCCGGTCAGCAAAAGTGGGAGTGGGGGGCCCCCGCTTCCTCTTCAATAAATTAGGTAGAACGGGGTGACAGGGTGGACAGGGTGGGGACAGGACAGGGTGGGGACAGGACAGGGTGACAGGGTGACAGGGGTGACAGGGTCGTAGAACCGCCATCGAAGGACTTGGCCATGGCCATGCAGCAGGCATTGACTCAACATGACCATTTTCTACGACTACCACGGAAAGCAGGCCGTCGACGAGGCGGCCTTCGCGTTGCACAACAACTCCAAGAGCCTTGTTCCCCTCTTCCTCCTTGCTCCTCTTCTCCGGCTGCCGTTGCCTTGTTGTGCCTTTGTAACGGAAGCGAGCACTCGACGGACGTCCTGTGCTGTTGTTGCTCGTCTCTCTTATTCTCGGCATCTTCGTCTCGTCCCTCAAGCTCAACCACCCAGTTGAGCACCATGCAGACGCCCTCACTTGCCAGGGTTGTCCTGAGGAAAGTAGTCCATCAACCCATGTAACTCCGGGAGCATCGTCAATTTTTGAATTTACAGAAACAGCAGCAGAACCACGGCGCAAGTCCCACTGCAACTCCAAAAACGTGCCTGGCGGGCCCACAGCAGCTGCAGCAAGTGGCGGCCGCCGTCACCGCTGGATCACTCAGCGTCTGCCATTGGTTACCGCCTCGCCCCCAAAACGGACTTGTGCTCATGCAAGCTGGTTATCTCTCACCGACTTGAAGTCAATGAAAACATAAAAAAAAGAAAAAATAAATAAATAAATAAATAAAAGGGAATATCAATTGCGTATGTTCATTGGCACATCCCATTGCGTCTCCTTCATAACTCACACGCCTCCGCTGCCTTCCTTCGCCTTGCTGGCTTCTGAAGATTCAACTCTTCCTGTGCTCCTCACTTTTTTTTTTTTTTTTTAAAAAAAAAAACACACTTTCGTCACTTTACATAATTCCGCCTTCGACTTCAGTTGGACACCGCTTGTGTCGTGTGTGCGCGCATATATACTCAAAACTCAAGGCTCCCTTCTCCGAAGACCTCATCAATCGACTGGCGGACGTCAAGCAACATCTCTTCTCGTCCATTTGCTAAATCAAAGCATCAATTGTTGCCCCGTATGTTGCGACGATACGCCTTGGGATTCTCGAATGTCGGAAGACAGCTTTCCACCATGACTTCTGCTACTCCCATGGAAGATGCGATTCGTGCCAAGGTCGGTCTACGTGTTTCCCTGTGCGATTGGTACCTCCAACATCTCGCGCTCAATCCATCATGGCCGGCTTCCAACTCACCTCTACACAGATAACAGCGGCGTTTAACCCGCAGGCACTTGAAATCTACAACGACTCTCACCTGCACTCCCATCACAAAGCCATGCAGGGCAGCACATCCCAGGAGACTCACTTCAGGTACGTGCTCCAGATCACACCTCCATGCCCATTACTCCATCTTGGTACTTTTTTCTTCCGCTCTTCCTCTGCTACCAGGCGTGTTTTTACTCGGGTGCATTTCTCATCTTACCAAACCATCTCTTATCAGACTCGTCATCATATCAGAGGCTTTCAATTCCAAAATGCAGCCCGCCCGCCACAGAATGGTCTATGCACTTCTGCGTGACGAGATGGCCCTCGAGGGCGGCATCCACGCTCTCCAGCTCAAGACACTCACCCCCGAGGAAGAGAAGCGCCAGCGGAATAAGAAGGCTGCCGAAGCTGGGGCCAAAGCCCTGGAGGAAGAGGGATTGCCCGCCGCCGCATGAACTAAGGCGGTGGGACCCAGCGGACCGCTCGCAGGGAAGAGAAGCGCAACACCCAAGTAAAAGAAAAGGAGAAAAAAAAAAAGTGCACAGGAAGAATGAATGAACCGTGAATTCTACTGACCAAATATTCCAAACCACAAGGAAATGGGAAAAACTATTATTCACCGGGCCCCCCCTTCGCCCTCTCCGCCGGTGTCGGACATGAGGCACAGGCTGCGCCAAGGGGTATGACATGATGATCAGCGGGATGGACGGGACTTGCAGGATACAGAGTTGAGGAAAAAACTTTTTAGATGTAACGAAATTGCACTCCTCAGGGAGCTATCATGGGAACGAGCCTTTACTTTCCACCCAGTATATTATTTTCTTGGGTTGATTATTGACCATGCCTATATTGGTAGGTTATACAGACTAGAAGACGGGACAATGGCCCACGCACAAATAGACACATGTCTGCCTCATTATACAATTGACCTTATGAAAAACATGGAATGCATGTCGCCCATGATGCAACTCCTGAAACATTGAATTTTTGTTCCAAAGCCCATTCGCCTAACGCAGTCTCGTAGGACCGTCAAACCAACGCGGAACATGACAATGACAGTGCCCATCCATGCACTAATTGGATTGTGCCGAAGCTTGTCGGCCGCTCGAATCCAGAGATTTCCTAGCCCTCGCTTTTCTGAAATGCTCCCGCAGCCTCGCCTGATGGTCTGCTGACCTCTGCCTCCCGGAGCCACCCCTGCTTTCGGATTTCATTCTCTCAAAGTAGCGCGCCGCAATAGACGCCTTGGACGGTTGCGCTGACGATGTCGGCACGCGACCTGGAGGCCCAGGATCGTCGAGGCCAAGTCGACACGGTGGTCGTTGGGGAGCCTCTGCTGGCGCTGGCGGAGGACCCTCTGGTGTTCGAGCAGCAGTTGTATCTACTTCTGCGGGTTCTCGGATATCCGACTGTTCTGGTATTTTCTGCGGTACCTTGTCCTCTCGGAGCTTACCAGAGATGTATTGTTTTAGGATGGCGACCTTGTCGGAATACGATTGCAGTGTCTCTTTTATATTTCGTTTCGTGATGATCATTCGGGTGAATTCAGGTTGGCCGTCAAGCAGGTTGAACCATTCGATTGCACGGAGAGCTTCTTGTCCAGGTCTAGCTCTCCCCACGTATTGGAGATAGCCGCCTGAGAAGGCGCGGATAAAGTCGTCGTATAGGAAATCACGGAGGGCCCTGTCTTTCTGGAGGTATTCTAAGCACAGGAGTGCTTTGATGAAGTTTTTGAGATTGCCAGCGTGGGAGGTAGTGTAAGATGGATACGTGGATATGAATAGATTGTATGCGTCTTGGGAGCATAGCGTCTCATGGCGCAATTGGACGTCTGGGTTCAGGATGGGGGGCCTGGGTTGTGAAGCAGGATCGTCGGATTGATGAATTGATTTGTGAGGAGCGACGATTGGTTGCGTGATAGGCACAGCGCTTGCTGACGAGCTATCCGTCGAGTTTACTCCGCAGGTAGCTGGTATGATGGAGCTAGAAGAAGTTGCCATTGAGCTATCCACCCCGGGAAGCCGTGATATGGGCGGCATTCTTGGAAAATAAGACTCATGATTCATCCGCTTGACTGGTGTGGACCCTTCAAATTGAATAGGCTGCATTCTGCGCCGCGTCCTGCGCTTCGGGTCTTCTTCGCGCTGTGTTGGAGCTTGTTTCAATAGCACGGTATCTGGGATAACTTGCTGGTCTGGTTGAGCACAGGAAGGTGTTTCATTGCTGGTCGGTCTGGGCATCATGCTGCTAGTTGGGGTGTACGCTATCTGCAGGCGAGTGGCTTCAAAATTTACCCGACTCTGAGTAGCTTCACGAGCTTCCGGCAGATCGACTTCCATTTCTTCGTCTTCGTCATCGTCGTCATTCTCATCTTCGATAAGCTTCACGGGATGAACTCTCTGATGTGGGGATGGTCGTGATGCGACGCACTGCGACATAAATGAGTCAACAACACCATGTTCAAGTTGAGGCGTGTCTCGAATTATTTGAGATTGAAATTGCGGTATTTCGGTAGCTTCTGGAGAGATTCGAGGCGGAGAAGGCGTCCAGTCTATGAAGCGCTCGGGGGATGAGCGATTTGCCTCGTACAGATGTCGTTCTTGCCCGCTCATTCCATCTTCGTCAGTATCATTGTCTTCATGATGCTTGGGGTCATTATCCCCATCTCCCGGGCTGTGAATCACTTCCTTCGAGGGTGTGATGATGGTAGCGGACACTGCTTGGGTCGCACTTTGCTTCCTAGCCTGGATTTGTCGCAAATAATATGACCTCACGTCGTGCAGGATATTGTCCGGAAGCTGAGGCACACCCTGACGATCGTGTGGGCTCACAGCCCATGCGCCATCCTGCTCCAGAATGCATAACTGGTCCTTTGGTATAGTAGCAAACCGTCGCCCCAGCTGCACGCGAAGCTGAGGCGACGAGGTGAACGGCATGCTGCTTGCTGCCAGCGACAGGACTTTCAGGAAGATGGTAGCGCCACATGAAAAGTAGTATGCGATGTTGATCCGATGTCAATGTCAAGTCGTCGGTGTCAATTCGATGTTTGCCTGTTATCGTGGTCTGGTGCGACACTCCGCGAACAACCAATGTATCAATATCAACTTGAATGTTTGCAACGCACTTGGACATGTCGGGCGCCCACAGCTGAGATGGTAAACGCGCGCTTACTATGGGTGGCGTCGATAACGACGGCGCCAGTTAGAGAAGGGGCGACCCAGCCCCGCCGTGGGCCCCTGCGGCAGCAACTCCCGACTCCCGACTGCCCGCTCGCCGTCTTGGATGTCGCGTCACAGCTTGGCAACTTGGGTCTACGACATCTGGTATCCCAGGCAGTAAATCAGGAATGAGCTACACTTGGTTTCCCATCACCCGTCGGCGTCATCTCCAAAGGGTAAGCCGCCAATCGACGCAGGTCTGCATGGCTTGCAGGCCGCTGTGTCCTCTTCGTGCAACTTCAAGCTTCTCAAGTTGTCGGATTCTTTCGTCATTTTCCTGTTCTGGTGCCTCAGACCGGTGAACGTCTTCGCTGCATGCACGTCAGCAAGTGCCAGTGGCGGTGTGCCAAGATCTCGCTTAACAGGTCTTGAGGAATCAGCATCTTGTTCTCGGTTCGAAAGCTCCAGTCTTGTGTTGCCGTCGATTTTCGATTCGTCTGGTTCCACGCCCTGCACGCCTGCATTGGTAAATGGGCCCTGTCGTCGGCATCCTCTACACATTATGCCTTCAACCTGTCATATCATACGTGCTGAACCCTTGCAGACCTGAATTTGATACTCAGATATCACCAAAAACCCCCATGAAACGACCATCTAGATTACGAGTTCGTGGCCCCAAACGACCGCGATAGCCCACGGGACCAGTCAAAGCATCTATACCACAGAAATGGCGAGTTCTTCCGCCTCAAAGGCGCCGCGGCCTGCCTCACCAGCTACATCGGTCGGTTTCAGCCCGTCCTCAAGCTTTCGAAACCGTCGCGGCTCGACACAATCTATATCGTCCACTCTAACTAAGGAGCGCCTAGCAAATGCTCTCGACCAAATACACACATCAGCCAGTCGTTGCGAATCGTTGACCACATTCAACGATTATGCGCCACCGCCGGATGTTACCCCTGCATCTGAAAGCAGACAGGGAGCTGGAGATTTGGTGCAAAATGGACTCAGCGGTTTGTATAACAGGTTTCGTGAAGCCGTGGGTGCCGTGAGCCCTACCAAGGTGGCCATCAAGGAAGCAAAGGATGTCAGAGATAGCTCCCTGCAAGCCTTGGAGGCCACCTCCAAGCGATCTTCTGTTACACCTAGCCACACATCTAGGCCATCTGTCTCCTCATTGACTCGAGCCGACACCAATGCTACCATCACCACGCTCTCCACGGGCGGTCCACCAATGACAGAGGTGTCTTCATCTGCAGCCCTGGCCGGGTCCGCAGATAGCCGCTCGCAAGGCCAACCGTCTAGCAAGTCAAACAGCATCAGTTTGATGACAGGACCAAGATCGAGCTCTTCAACTAGACAGAGTCTTCCGACAAAGGCCACAAGCGCCGTCACCGCTGATCCTACAATAGCACCGCCTGTAGCCCTGAAACGCGATGCGAGTCGTAGCACGATCCGTACCGAGGACAGTACAGGGCAAGTATCTACCAGAAGAAGCCTTAACAGGGCAGAGCTTCTGGCAGAAAGTGTCGGCTCGTACGATGCACAAGACAGCAGGCTGCCTCCCCGAGCTGGTAGAGATGACGCATCAAGTGTTGAGGAAAGTCTGGATGCTCCCTTCAATTCCATCAAAGCAGCTCCCCCTTCAGTATCATCAACGGCTCCGACTCCACACCGTGTGCGTAGTCACTCAGGTACCTCATCGGTCCTGCAAATGGATGATTATAGAAGAACACCCGCAGTCATCGACAGAATCAGTCACTGCCGATCACCAAGATATGCAGCTTCACGAGACTCCTCTCTTGATAGAGGCACAGCTGCCGCCAGCGCGGTGAATACTCCTGCTCATGGTTCTCTTTATCATGATTCATTCGGCCAGGAGTCTTATGGTCGATATTTGCATCCGGATTCAGGATGGATTCCCGGCACAACGCGTGGCCATGAGCGAGCTTCTGATCAGATGACCGCTCAACTTGACAAAATGCGGCGGCAAGTCCTAAGCAAGGAATACTGGATGAAGGACGACACTGTCAAGGAATGTTTCCTTTGCCAAACCCCGTTCACAGCTTTCCGTCGAAAACATCATTGTCGTACTTGTGGTTGCATCTTTGATTCCAAATGCACAACGGTGGTTCCGGGTGAAAAGTTCGGCGTTCAAGGTTCGTTAAGGGTGTGCAAAAATTGCTTCGATGTCATCACCCGTCGGTTTGATGCGAGTGGTTCAGATGATTCTGGGGATGAAAGGTCGTTCTTACCTAAAATCTTTGGACCAAACAATCCTAAAGAGTCGTCGGAAATTGTGGCCAGCAAGTCGAAACCATCGAGCATTGCTGCGGGTTCAGAGGGCTCAGAAGACTCCCGCTCGCTCACGACCCCGATGATGGCTATTCCGGCTACACGCCGAGTCAGGGACTTCGCAAACAGAGCTTCAGCAGTGCTTGAAATAGATGCTCCACAGCTTAGCCGTCCTGGCTCATCACGGTCTCTGAAATCCCTTACTACATCTGGCCGGCCCCAGTCTTCCGCTGGACATAAGAGACATCATTCGAAACACGGGTTTCTTGGTCGCTTCAAGCCTGCTACAGACCAACAGGCTCCTTTTAGAAAAGGCATCGGGGACGAAAACGCTAAGAAGCCCAAATTCCCAGTGTTCCATGACGATAACATCATCGATCCAGACCTGGCAGATTACATGTCTGAGGATTCGAGCGGTGATGAGCAGATGAGCATATTCGCGACAATGGCTGGGCCGGATGTGCAGTCTACAAGCTACGACCAAGACAGATCTGGATTTTCCTCTTATATGACCCAGGGAAGAAGAAATCGTCACCGGCATGACAAGAGTCTTGGTGGTATGAGCTATGTGAACAGAGGGATGCTAGACGAGGTAGGTGGGCCGACCAGTGTTCTTAACCATCGTAGAACAACCAGACGGAGAAACCTCAGCATTGTCAGCGGGAGCGTTTATCACCACGGGTCTCCTCGTCCAAAGTCAGCCGTATACAAAGGCCCGATGGCATCAACTGAGATGCTCCTTGGTACCGATCATGTAGGACACCTAGGGACTCAGCTTCTTAGGAGTGATTCGCTACGAAAGAAAATGTCACCCAAAAGAGAACTGAATCAAGCTAGCTTAAAACATGTCGACAAGTTGTTGCATCAACTTTTGGACGACGCTGTTATCCCGAACCCCGGAGCGTGGCAAAAGTCACTAGTCCCGATGCTTTTACAGCTGACCGATGACGTAACGCCTGACGTCGCAAAAGGCGAAGATATGGATTTGCGGCATTATGTCAAACTGAAGAAAATACCTGGTGGACGACCTGGCGACACTTCTTATGTATCGGGAGTAGTCTTCACCAAAAACTTGGCATTGAAGAGCATGCCACGAAGAATTACCAATCCCCGAATTGTTCTCGTTACTTTCCCAATCGAATACCAGCGACAACAACAGCAGCATTTTATGAGTCTTCAACCCGTGATCGAGCAGGAAAAGGAGTTTCTACGAGTCGTGGTGCAGCGAATTACTAATCTTCGACCGCAAGTACTTCTCGCACAGAAGGGGGTTTCTGGAGTTGCCTTACAATATCTATCTGAGGCTAACATATCCGTTGCCTACAATGTTAAAGTTGCCGTTATTGAAGCTGTTGCGAGGTGTGCAGAGGCCGAGATTATTGAGTCACTAGACATGTTGGCTCTCCCTGTCCGCGTGGGGCGTTGCTCTGCATTTGAGGTGCGCACGTTCGTTAACAACGATTACCCTGGGCGGAAGAAGTCCTATATTTTTCTGTCTGGCTGTCGCCCTAATTTGGGATGCACGATAGCGTTGCGGGGAGCTAATGGCGAGCTGCTGAAACGTATCAAGCACATTATGGAGTTCATGGTGTATGTGGTTTACAACTTAAAACTAGAGTCGAGCTTGCTCCGGGATGAGTCCATGGAGCCTCCCGAGGACAGCGAAAACTCGTTGTCAAGTTCACTGCAGGGATTAAACGAGAGTCTTAGGTCCGCAAGCTCAAGCGGGGAGTATGGAAAAGCCGGCCCTACCATGGTCATCAACCATCCGTCAAGTGAAAGCGAACCTCCATCGCAAGTCACTGTGGACAGTATAAGTACGGGTACTGACGAAGTTGACCACCCTGCCAAGTCGGCAACGCAAAGCAAAGAGTCATCCCAACTTGTATCACTTCACGTAAACCACACGAACGCTTCTGCTGACAGCCAAGTGCCCGACGATGTTCCTATGCCGACCTTCTATAGCGACATGGTTGCCAAGTACGAGACGAAAATCTTATCTGCGTCTCCCTATGTCAAGTTCAAACAGCCTTATCTTCTCATGAGGGCGCGTGAACAGGAGAGAAGACTCTTGTACCTGCGTCGCCTGCGCGATCAGGATGCAGTGGAAGAAGATTCAGAGAAGGCCGGCCGTCACAAATTCCAACTGATCAAGCCGGAGATGGTTGAAAAGATAGGACAGAAAGCACCACGGCAAGTCATGGAAGTACTGCATGCCGTGCATGACGCGGAATACGACAAAGCTCTTTTCAATTACCAGACCCAAACTCGCCAGTGGGAGACTTACATACAGGGCAATTTGGACCTGTTCGATCCCTATTCCCACCAAAACATTGTGGTCTTATATTCCGTCATATGCACTGACACGAAGATTCCATGTATAGAACCTAGCTTGGTGGCCATCAACTTTTACGATGAGCAGCATGTGGACACTGGCATGGACGCGGACTGTGCCCTGGGTCAGTATATTGAAGACCTTGCTTACAGCAAGAATGATATTTGCAACTCCAATGGCTGTGAAAAGAAATTGGTCGACCATCATAGGACTTATGTGCATGACGAGTATCGAATTACGGTCTTTGTTGAGCACATCGCCAACCCCACACCCAGGCCACCGGAACTTGGTGATGGCATCACAACGTGGACGTATTGCAAGCTCTGTAAGAAGGACTCAGAGGAAGTTGCTATTTCCGATGCGACTTACAAGTACTCGTTTGGAAAATACTTGGAGCTGCTTTACTGGGGTCGGGGCTTAAGGATCAGGAACATCGAGGACTGTCCTCACGATGAACACCGTGATCATGTTCGCTACTTCAGCGTGCAAGACTCCAGAATCCGGATCCACTGGGATCCCATAGACCTACTGGAAATTGTGGTTCCACGAGCCCGGATAACTTGGAAAGTGGCGAATGATCTGAAACTCAAGAATGAAATTTATACGAAGATGGAAGAGCGCTGGGGCAAGTTCATGTCCTCGGTACGAGCAAGGTTAAAGAGCATTCGCACGGAAAGTTTGCTGCCGGAGAAAGCGGAATCCTGCAAAGCCGAAGTGGAACGATTGATGAAGAAGACCCAAGACGAACAACCAGCCATGATCCGACAGATGCAACGTACTTATGTGGAGTCAAAATATTATGAGGTTGTTCCTTTCAACGGACTCGTACGTGAAATGGTGGAAAAGGCGGGAGAATGGGATCAGGCATTTGCCAAGTTTGAAGCCGACTTTCTCGGAGATCGAGACATGCGTCAAATCACGATTATGCAATTGAAGAAGATATTCACTGACAATGAGTCTAAAGAATCGCTTGCTTCTAATGAGGGAACGGGCTCTGTCATGGATAACGATGAACGGCCGTCTCAAAGCTTTACAGAAGCTTCTGAGAAAAGTACCCAAACCACCGACCATAGCGACACTGGTGCGGAGCCTAGTCTGTCGTCGTCGGAAGCTTTGACCGTAAAGCTTGGGGAAGATGAAGAAAAGGTTTCCATGGCTGCCGAAGGTGCCATCAAACGAGTTGAAGGGTTGGATCTGGCTGGGTCAACGTATCTAACAGCAACACCAGCTGCAACGCCCAAAAGTTCCATCGCCCCAGAGATGGTATCTAGGATTCCTGTCGCCCAAAACCCTGCAACAGGGCGACCTCTACCATCTCCGACGACGGTTGCTGCCAGAAATGCTCCAGACAACTCTGCTTCCGGGCCGTCGTTGGCAGAGAAGGTGGATCAAATGCGCCGAGAGCAATTCTCACAAGATGAAGAGGACCTTGTGACAACACCGAGACCAGTGCCGGATCGTGGTCTTAGCCGCAAGTCAGGGTCCAATGTGTCACCGCCATTAATGCGGGCGATCTCCCAACCTGGCCGAACGCTTTCCAGGTCGCATTCGGCGTCCACTAAATCCCAAGGAGCGAAGGACAGCAAGTCGGCATCGCCGCCTGATACCTCTACCGAGACCACTCCGGAAGGCTCCATTAGGGTAGACAAGAAATTATCGGACCGGTTAGGTCTAACGGCTCTGAAAAATCGCGGGAAGAATGCCGCGTCCAGCATTCCACGACTAGCTCACAAGAAAAGAGAATCGAAAGTATCCACCCTCGCGCGACATTTTGAGCAGCTGAGCCGAGAGTTTGAAAAGGAACGCATTCGAGATCGAAAAGAAAGAGCCGCGAATCTTAGGCAACCACGGGCAAGACTACCTCGAACGTCCACTAAGGCCATTGTACAGGTTTATGACGATGTTGCAGAAGCGTTCGAAGAGCATGGCACCTCCAGTGAGCACCTGGCTGGACGGGACAGTGATCTTGGACAAGCCAAAGCTCCAATCAAGGATGAGACAGACGTCGCAAAATCTGAGCCTGCCACTCAACCGCCCGCGCCGTTGCAAGTTACTACCACTACTGAAGATGCTGTTTCGAAGTCTGAACAAAACATCCCTGAAAGCGAGGTCAGCCAGGTGACTTCAGATGATGAGGGAGCCACGAGTGATCTGGACACATCCATTGCAGACGAGTTTCTGCCTGACATTCAAGAGCTCGCCGAGGCATTAGAACCAAGCACTGAGATCCCCCTGGAGCTTCCAAAGCACCAAAAGACCAGTCTGATGAAATACCTCACCAATTTTTGGGCTGAAACGTCCGCCAGTGGCTGGCCACCGCTGGACTATCCTGTAAACCCAACGGACCACATCTTTGTTGACTCAGACATTATTGTAAGAGAGGATGAACCCAGCTCTGTCATAGCCCTGGCGCTGAGCAGCGATGACTACCAGAACAAGCTATCGACAATCAGACGAGAGGCCCATGAGGTTATGCAACGAGAGGTGGAAGGCGTCAGCGACGGAGAGCCCAAATCTATGCCCCCGTCTGAGGCTGGGGATTTCATGGTAGACGAGGCAGAGCTCGAAAAGAGTTTGCTGCGAGCCACTGGCACTCATCTCAAGTATCAGTTCAAGGAAGGTTCAGCGATGATGACATGCAAGATCTTTTATGCTGAACAATTCGATGCCCTGCGACGCAAGTGTGGTGTAGCCGAACGAATCATTGAGTCCTTGTCCCGTTGCCTAAAATGGGATTCGAGAGGGGGCAAGACCAAATCCGTGTTTCTCAAGACATTGGACGATAGACTCGTTCTCAAGGTAATATTTTCCTTCTTACGCCGCTGCTTCATTCCCATGGATCTAACATAATGACAGAGCCTATCGCCTATAGAAATATCCGCATTTCTGAGGTTTGCGCCTAGCTATTTCAGCATCATGGCTGAAGCTCTATTTCATGATTTGCCTTCTGTGATTGCAAAGATGCTAGGCTTCTTCCAGGTCATCATCAAGAACCCAGCTACTGGGATTGACATCAAGCTTGATCTTCTAATTACCGAAAACTTGTTCTACGACCGCTCCCCGACGCGCATTTTCGACCTGAAAGGATCCATGCGGAATCGTAAGATCCAGTCGACTGGGCAGCAGAATGAAGTCCTCCTGGACGAAAACATGGTGGAATATATCTACGAATCACCCATATTTGCGCGAGAACATTCCAAAAAACTTCTTAGGGCGTCTGTTTGGAACGATACCCTCTTCCTGGCTCGGCAAAATGTCATGGACTATTCTTTGATGGTTGCCGTGGATGAGGAGAGGAAAGAGCTGGTCGTTGGCATCATTGATTGCATCAGGACCTATACTTGGGACAAGAAATTGGAAAGTTGGATTAAGGACCGTGGTTTTGCTGGCGGCGGCCGTAACCGGCCTACTGTAACAAGCCCAAAGGAATACAAGTCGCGCTTTCGAGAAGCCATGGCTCGGTGAGCTAATTTTTCTAACCTTTTATGTTTCAGCAATTGTGCTGACGTTGACTTCAACCAGGTATATCCTGCAATCGCCCAATTGTTGGCATCTGTTTAACAATCCGCAACTATCAACCCACTATAGCCACGCTCGATTCGAAGAGCCGGACACACCTGCACAGTGAGAGTTTGGGAATCAAGCAGCGGCTACATCGCTGTTCTAGAATGTGTTTAGAGCCAAGGGGGAAAAGCTGTGTTTAGATCTTTAAGCAAATCAGAAACAAGGAGACTTGACTGTTGTTAATGTCACGGCGGCTATGAACTATGGATTATGACCGAGATACTATGCTAAACGATGGGTTGCGATGAAAATTTGAAGAAAAAAAAGAAAGAGCGCAGACCTCTGCCTTGATGATACTGCTTACTTACTGTTTGAACTGAACTGAAGGCGCAATGTGATGAGTGATATCCGTATGTGAAGTGGGAGTGTGGCCGTGACCCTGTTTCAGAAAGTGGACCTCCGCGGCTGGCTGGCTGGGGCAACGAAGCTTTCTCACAAGACATCTATAGCCATGGACCATCAGACTTCTGGAACAGAATCATCCGATCCCAATGCCTCAAGGTCGTCATGTCAATTGAACTTAACTGGGAAACGCTCACAAGCGGCGCAGATGGCGATGCTCTGGCTGAGCGCATCCGGGCCTTCATCCACGACAAGTTCCAAATGGTGCCGCTGCCTAGGTTCATCCGATCAGTCAATGTCCATGGGTTCGACTTTGGCAGCATACCACCCGAGCTGGAGCTGAAAGACATTACAGATCCCCTGCCCGACTTTTATGAACAAGAGCTGGAAGAGGCCGAGAGCGACGATGATTATGGAAGCGATGATGAGGCGGCCGCCCACCTTGTTGCCGGCGAGCGAGCCAAGCATGCCTTGGGCGGCAGCAATGAACGGTCCGGTGGCATCAAGACGGCTTTGAGGCACGACATGCTGGGACACGATCTAGGAAGCCCATTTCTGGGCACAGCTACACCGGGCATTCTTGGGGGGCCAGGGCTGAATTACTTCCAAAGTCACCTGGGAACAGGAACGCACACACCGCTGGCAGCAGTGGCCGGCGCGCACTTGGGCAACAATATCTGGATGGGACCAGGGGGAGTCATGGACCATTCTGATTTCTACTACCATCACCCTGCCGCTAGTCACCATCGGAATCCTTCCACAAGCAGCATATCTGTGGACAATTTCTCTGTAGCAATGGACGCGGCATCGTCCCTGGCCTTGCGAGAGAAATCGAGCGTCTCCACGCTTGCGCCGACGAGTGTGAGCACCTCCAGGCCATCTACGGGGGACACACAACTTGCCGAATCCGCAGTGGAGGAGGAAAGAGACGGGCAAGGGGAGACGGCACCTGATGCAGACGGTGTTCACGTGGCGGCTCAGCACAGGAAGGAGCCAAGAGTGGACGATGTTCAAGCCGTGTTCAGGATACGCTACGCGGGGGACATACGGCTGAATTTGACGGCGGAGATTTTGCTCGATTACCCTATGCCCAGCTTCGTTGGGATCCCGCTGAAGCTGAACATAACCGGGCTGTCATTCGATGGAGTCGGCGTGCTGGCCAAGATACGAAAGCGAGTACACTTCTGCTTTCTCAGTCCGGAGGACGCCTTGGCGGCAGTGGGTTCTGCGAACGAAGCTGAAGGGGCTGGGGGCGATGAGGACAAGGGGGCCGGGAAAAAAGCATCTGGTCGATTTGGGGGGCTGCTGCAAGAGATTAAGGTGGAGAGTGAGATTGGGGAGCGAGACGGAGGCAAGCAGAGCCTGAAGAACGTGGGCAAGGTGGAAAGGTTTGTGCTGGAGCAGGTAAGGAGGATATTCGAAGAGGAGTTTGTCTATCCTAGCTTTTGGACATTTCTGGTGTAGAGCTGCAGGGAGGGTTTGTTTCTACCAGACTGGAATGACAGGCCACAGGTTCTGCTTCTAACATGTACATTATATTGCAGTTCTCGAAGAAGCTACGTAGAGGCGAAGGAGATAATGATGCAAAATGACATGAAATCACTCCTTGGGGATACGCCTGCATCATGTGAGAGTGTGCCTGAAACCCTGATACGCCTGCTGGATGTCCAACTCCAACTCTCTAGCTTGCTGCTCACTTAATTCGTCCGATGCCTTCATCTGATTAAGTGTGATGAGCCATTGGACGATCTTACCTCTGCTCTCAAAGTCCTGGTCTGTCACGCGATTGACTGATTGGATCACATCTGAGAGCAACGGGTGCAGTTGGTCTTTCGACAGCATACCCAGCTTCACGGCGTCCAGGAACGTGATGAACTCTTGGGTGGCTTCCAGGATGAGGACGCCGCTGGTGTTGTTGCTACCCGAAGGAGCTTGCGGACCGGGAGCCGAAGACGATGCGGTTATGGTGGTGGAAGGCATGCCCACCCGCAGACGTTCCGTCGCCCGTGGAGCTTGGAGCTATGTCATGTTCTGTGAGCAAAACGTGTATCTGTTCAATATACCGAACGGGGCTTCAGAAGCACGACGCACATCCCATTTAGCCTTGAACTCTTCCAGACCTTGGAACTCATTGGCGATGGTTTCATCTGCGAGCAGTGCTTTGTACTGGCGCAGGGACCGCTCGCAGATCTCGGTGTACTCGTGCTCGGGGATTGCATCTTTCAAGAACGCCCGTTCGAGCTCGTCTAGCGTTACGATGATGCTAAATAGTTCGGCAAGGGAGTCTTGGAGGTCGCGTTCCGCCCGTGTCTCCGTGAGTTGGACTTCCTAGCGTGGGCAGGTCAGGTCAGCACACGAGCGCAGATAGAAGCACCCGAGGACCGTACCTCATCCAGGTTTATTGTCGCCGAGAAGGTTGAGTATGGAACATAGCTATGCGGCGTTGGCGCATAACCTTGTCGCGGAATCATGGCGGCGGGTTTCGTTGGCGCATGGAAGCTTGGCTGGAAGTCCCGGTGTTGCTTTAGGTGGGGAAGAAGAAGAAGAAGAAGAAGAAGAAGAAGGTGGGTAAATGATAGCATGGTGGGGGTCCTAGGCAGAACGAATACCCACCGCCTGTCTTGTCGAGTGATATCCGTTATCGATAACATATCATCGAAATTTTTTTTGGAAAGAACCCGTTTCATGTGGTCAAGCACTTCATCTTCAGCATAACCCGCGGGCCATTGCACCACCACATTGCCGTGGTGCGGATAATTGCCAATCATGGGTCCCGGAAAGAAGAATCTAAAAGCCACCAAAAAGTTTGAGAAGAATCATCTCCGAGGCGTGCTCGACAAGAGAAAGGGCGTCGCCAAGATTAAGCAGCGGCAACAAATCAAGGAGAAGAGAAAAAGCCGCCGGACGCAGGACTCAGAATTCTTCAAGAGAAAGACTGACGAAGATGGCGCCGAATCCGCCACGAAGCCGAAGGACTCGTTCAGAAACAAGAAGAGCGGAGAGATGACCGTCGATGAATTCTTCCAGGGCGGATTCGACGAGCTGATTGACAGCAAGAAGAACAAGTCTGGAAAACTGGGCAAGCGGAAAAGGGACGAGTCCAAACAGGGAGATGATGCAGAGGCGGTTGCAGAGTCGAGCGATGACAGCGGTGACAGCGGATCGAGCGTTGTTCTCGCCCAGCAACCTGGCGACAGCGACAGCGATCAGGCCAGTGACGATGGGGACGGTGAAGGCGGCATGAGCAAAGAGACCATGGACAAACTCGCGGACAAGGATCCGGAATTCTATAAATTCCTGAAAGAAAATGACCCTGAGACTCTGGATTTCGATGACAACACAGATCTGGCCGAGGTGGATGAACTGAGTGGCACGGAGGATGACGAAGCCCAAGATGAACAGCCGAAGAAGAAGAGGAAGAAGGTTCAAGCTGGCAAGGAAGCGAAGCAGGATGGAGGTGAATACATAGACGACACTTGTCAGGCCAATGAATTAACTCGGAAAATGGTTGCCAAGTGGCGAAAGGCCATCGAGGAGAGTAAATCTCTTCGCGCCGCTAGGCAAGTCGTGCTGGCCTTTCGATGTGCTGCCCACTTGAACGAGGATGACGAAGATGACGAGACGCAGCAACGATGGGCTATCAATAGCCCGGAAGTGTACAACGACATTCTGCTTCTGGCGCTCAAGCACGTTCCCGTGGTCATGAACCATCACCTACCCGTTAAAGAGTCGGCCTCGGGCAAAGTCTACGTACAGACCGAGACCAAGAAGTTCAAGACGCTTTCCCTCCTTCTCAAGTCGTACACCTCTTCAATTATGCACCTCCTCGGAACGCTCTCAGACGACAAGACTCTCAAGCTTACCTTGTCTTCCATCACGCCCATCCTCCCATACCTCTTGTCGTTCAAGAAACTCGTCAAAGCTCTCACCAAGGCTGTGGTCAATTTCTGGGCCCAGCCTGCCAGTTCAGAAACGACCCGCATCACCGCGTTCCTGGTCCTCCGGAAGCTGGTCGTAATCGGCGACAAGGGCATCCGCGAAACCGTCCTCAAAGCCGTGTACCAGGGTCTTGTGCAAGGCTGCCGCGTCACCAACCACAATACCATCCAAGGCATCAATCTGATGAAGAATTCGGCCGCTGAGCTTTGGGGCGTCGATCCCTCCGTCGGCTACACCACCGCGTTTACCTTTATCCGTCAACTGGCCATTCACCTGCGCAACAGCATCGTGAACAACAAGAACGACTCCTTCCGCATGGTCTACAACTGGCAGTTCACGCACTCCCTCGACTTCTGGTCCACCGTCCTCGCCGAGCACTGCTCGCCCCTCAAGGAAGCCGAGTCTGGCAAGGAAAACCAGCTGAAGCTTCTCATCTACCCGCTCGTGCAGGTCACGCTCGGTGCGATGCGCCTGATCCCGACATCCATATACTTCCCGCTCCGGTTCCACCTCGTCCGCTCCCTGCTGCGCACATCCCGCGCCACCGGCACATACATCCCGCTCGCGTCCCCGATCCTAGAAGTCCTGTCCTCGGCAGAAATGAAGAAGGCCCCGAAGGCATCCACCCTCAAGGCCTTCGATTTCGCCGTCGCCTACAAGGCGCCCAAGTCGTACCTCCGCACCCGCGTCTACCAAGACGGCCTAGGCGAGCAGGTTGTCGAGCTCCTAGGCGAGTTCTTCCTCCTGTGGTCCACGTCCATTGCCTTCCCCGAGCTCGCCCTCCCCGTCATCATCCAGCTAAAGCGGTGGATGAAGCAATCGCGCTCCAAGAGCCAGGGCAACAAGAACGCCAAGCTCACCTCACAGCTCCTCCTGCTCGTGCAAAAGCTCGAGGCAAACGCCAAGTTCATCGAGGAGCGTCGCGCAAAGGTAGACTTTGCGCCCAAGGACCGCGCGCAGGTGGCGGCTTTCCTCAAGGACTTTGAGGTGGCCAAGACGCCATTGGGGGCCTATGTCGTGGCGCAGAGAAAAGTAAACGAGGAGAAGGCCAAGATGTTCGAGGACGCGAGGAAGGAGGATGAGCGGAAGAGGAAGGAAGAGGAGGGTGGTGTGGGGGACGAGGATGAGAGTGATGAGAGTGTGGACGAGGACGAGGAGGACGTTGACGGTGACGAGGGTCATCTTGATGAAGACCATGATGGCGAATAATTGATGGAATAGAGAATGACACAAGTCCGGATACCTTTATTAATCTTGCTCCCAGTCAGTGAATCCATGCGCGAGAAAAAAGCTCTTGTTGTAGTCTCAACCTAGCCATAAAAGCAATACGTATAAAAACCAAGCACTCATCCCTCAGCCCAAGACGCCCCGGGAATGACATTCCAGATGCCTCAGCACTACAATACAACAACGCCCCGTTTCCCCATATAAACGCCAAATAGGAAATCCTGGTCATCACGTATTCCAAACACCGTCGACCACGCCGGGTCTTGTGAGGTTTCTTTCATTCTGAAAAATGCCAATGCTTTGAAATTCGCTCGGCGAACAAAAGAATATGGTTTACTCGAGGAAAAAAAAAAGAGCAAAAAAAAAAAAGGCAAAAATGCTGGGGCCATCTACACTTGGACCGTCTCTTGGATGCCTTCCCATGTTAATTGGTCGCTTCCCGCAGTTACATCGCGGACCGTCATGCCCGTGATGTTGAGGACTGTCATTTCGACTTCCTCCTCTGTCATGGCCTGTCCAGCGGCCTTTTGCCCTTCGAGGACGTCGTAGAGGCTGTAGATTTGGTCGTTTTTGACCTCCATGCGCTTGAGGAGGGTTCGGATCGATTCAGCCATGTTGAGTCGGTCGCGGCGGCCAATGGCCTTGTCTCTGCGGTTGTACTCTGTTTGGAGCCGAGTGAGCTCGAGCTGGAGGTGCTCTGCCTCATCCTCGAGGCTCTTGATGACGAGAGCCAAGGCGTACCCTGGTGCCTGGGATGGGCGCATTGTGAGATCATCGCCCGTGAGGTTGCGATCTGTGACGGGCACGGGACGCGGTACCTTAACACGCTTCTTGCCCGTGGCCGCTTCGGATGCAGAGACGACTCCTCTATGAGATGTGATGCGTGTGCACACTATGCAGTTGCG
This sequence comes from Balansia obtecta B249, assembly GCA_000709145.1. Classification (NCBI taxonomy): domain Eukaryota; kingdom Fungi; phylum Ascomycota; class Sordariomycetes; order Hypocreales; family Clavicipitaceae; genus Balansia; species Balansia obtecta. The sequence goes on from JFZS01000020.1 coordinate 49,187, forward strand.
ACAGCTGTGTTTGCACAAGCTGTCTAGCACACGACGCGCATCAGTTGATAGCACAGGGCAGGCGTCTGGGTTGGCCGTTTTGTTGGTGGCGCTGGTAAGGTCAACCTCAACAGTGTGTTTCTGTGCAGGCTGCTCGTTGAGTTCGCGGCGAGATGCATTGCTTTGGGCAGTCATATCGCGGTTCAACGGCTGGAAGTGAGCATCCTTTAACGAGAAGCTAATCGAAATTGCAGCATCATGGTTTGTAAGTTCCTCAGATTGGAATCCTCCAGTCGTGTCTTCATTCTCGGTCGCCAGATCTAGCTCGGCAGTTGGAGGACCCTTCGTAGTCGGCTGGTCGGCAACTTGTTTTCGCTTGCTCCCCCGATTCGCCAGATTATTGCCGTGCTTGTTTCCAAGCGTCGTCTTCTCAGGGACGGAGAAGGCGACTCCCTTGGACGTTGCTCGAGGTCTGCTCCTGGACCGCTCCTTGTTGCTGCTGACTCTTCGAGAGACTTTACGAGATTCCTCCTCGACGGTGTAGCCATGGGCTGTCACTTCCGGCAAAGTGGGCATGTCTTTGGTTTCCGTGGCCTCGGCAGGTCGTGACTCATTTGTCTTGACAGTGATGTCTGGCACAAAATAGGCAGAAGTCATATTTTCGTCTGTTTCCTCAACAGGGCCAGAAATGTCGTCCTTTGGCAGTGGTCTGCAATGGTCAAGTTGCTGTTTGAGGAAGTCGACTTCGTCCTTCATTTTCAGGTTCTCTTCATGCAGATCGTGGACGCTGCGCTCGAAACCCGAATTCTCGCGTCGCAGAAGCTTGTTTTCATTAAAATACTTTTCGTTGTGACGAACAAGTAAATCGTTGTCTTGCCGGAGCGCTGACTTTTCTTGCTCAACAGTAGCAACTTTTGACCGAAGCGCCTGTGTTTCTTCGCGCACAGCGTCCAACTCGTGCTGTATCCCATCAAGGTTTTCGCGGAGATCTTCATTTTCCTCCGCTAATCTGTCATTGCTGGAGCGAAGTGACTTGTTTTCACTTGCAAGCGACTCATCAAACCGATTGCTCTGACTGGAGCGCAGAGCGTCCATCTCGTCTCGCAGTCGCTTGTGCTCCTTGCGCAGAGCCTCGTTATCAGACCTAAGAGACGTATTGTCGAGCTCCAAACCGTCACGGCTGTGTCTGAGCGAAACAATATCACGACGCAACATATCGTTCTCACGACGCAGCTGCTCTGAGGACTCGAGCTGTTTCTGCGAAGTAGAAAGTTCCTTTTCTCTGACACCCAACTTCCTAGTCAGCTTGCTGATATCTTCGCACGCCTCTTGTAATCTTGCAATAGCCCTGTCACGTTCATGAACCACTGATTCGCTTTCAATCTCGTTGGTGCTGAGTTTGCGCGATGCCTCATCCAAGCGAGCTTGCAGTGTCGCAACCTCTAGTTCAAGTCCTACATAGGGGAGGTTAGTAGAATACTCGGCTGGCTAATTATGAGGATAGACTGACTGGTCTTCTGAGCCCTGAACTTCTCGCTTTCATCATAGCCACTGCCATATTTGCCTTGTCGAAGCTGTGCTTCGAGCCTTTCCACTTGAAGCTGCAAGCCCTCCGCATATTCTTGCACCTTGTCATGAGCAGTTTGCAGGGAAATAATCTCCTCACGAATCATGTCCATGGATACAAATATCTTCTCTTCATCCTCGGGGACCTTGATAGCATCCACTTCAGCATGGGCTCCCGTATGGGGTCTTTCCCGGCGGTCATGAACTTTGCCATGCTTCACAAAAATGGGGACGCCGTTCTTCATGGAGCCACTGAACTTCAGAGTGCCTGTGACGAAGTCGCCGAGGTGCGACACGTCGGGCATGAAAAACGATCGCACGTTGGACATATTATGACCTGGGCTCGCCACGGAAGGAGGAGATGGAGGCACTGCTGTCAAACTGGATTTGGCCGAAGATAAGTTAGGAGAGTCCGGACTGCCATTTTGAGGGCTGAAAGAGGCTCTCTGTAAGCGGCTTAGAGCGTCCGCAATCGATGAGCGGGGTGGTTGGCTCGGTTCAGGTTCCGAAGGAACTCGGTTATGCGTTTTGGAAAGACGACTCTTGTTGTGTTGTGACTTGCGCGCGTCATGATACGAGGAGGGCCGAGCGGGGGTTCGGTCGATGACAGATGAGACGTCGGACTCATTGTCGACGCGAGCCTGCATATCGGCACGCGTCGTGGCAGTGCCTGGCCAAATATCCCGCGTCGAGTCTTCGACGGTGAATTTCACATTTGCAGCCGGTGGTCTATTTTCCTTCAACGGTGACTTCCGAGGTCGCGTGCCGGTTGTAGTGTCGTCTTCGATGGCAGCGTTGGGTTTGGGCTTTGAGAAATACTCTGGCCACTTGCGATGAGCAGCATCAAAGTTGATGGGCAGCTTCTTGGAAGCGGTGACTCGAGCAATATCCTCGTTGAGCCTTCGTGTTGACTCGCCGTCTGGTTCGGAGAAAAGCGAAGACATGGTGACGGTTCCATGTGAGCCGGTGGAAGAAGGAGGAGAGTTGAATGGATTTACGCGATTGGCGTTCATTTCTCTGAGGATTCGCGAGCGATACCGGTTCGTGGCGTCGGTCTCCATGGCTCAAGTAGGCGAAAAAACGCGCTGCTGAGGTAGGGAAAGAATACTGAGGAGCTGGAAGCCGTCTAGTCGAGGCTTGAGTCGTGAGTACCAGCGCCAAGATGACGCGTTATAAGCGCCGAAGCAAATGGCAGGGCTGGTGATGAATGAATGAATGCTAATAAGCGGTCTGCTTCCTCATTTCATGATGAATTGACCTGTATATGAAGTCAACAATGGCCGCAAAGCTGTTGAAATGCAAGACCAACGTTGCGTAGTTGAGGGTTAAAAGGTACAACGAAGATGGTGTGTCGCGGGAACAAAGCAAAGGTCATTCATTCATTTGCTTGTTGTGCGGACATGGCGCGCTCTGGTTGGCGGATGGGTTTCCGTGTTTGGCCCAAGTAAACAAACCAACGGCTTATGGCTGGCTGGGTTAAGTGGATCCCTGGTAGGGCCCACTCGCCCGCTCGGGTTGGTGCCCCACGTCGTCAGTAAGAATTGAAACGATTTCTTGATCCAGGGTCGGGACTCACCAGCCATGTTTTTACGTGAAGTATGGATGTATGATTGCAATAGGAATCACGCGGTAAGCAGCAAAAAGTATTGGCATCATGTCCATTGAAGTTTCTGTTTACGTGGTAAAAGACATTAATTAAGTAGCGCGTTATGGCAATGCTCTCCACGCCTACCATTAAAGAATCTGTGTGCCGTTCCAAAACGTGGGACGACTGGCAACGATGAAAAATCAAGGGAAAATCTTGTATTGATATCGAATCGTAGCGTTTGAACAGCTAATTTTAAATGACTTTCAATAGCGGTTACGCAGAGACCGCCGTTGACTGTTGGCTGTTGGCTGTTGGGCAGTCTGGCACCATCAGTTTCTGGCAGCCGGCACTCGGTAGAGTTATTATATGTAGATTTGTACGTAGATTTGTATGTTGTCTTACATTGATTGTATTCAACCCTCGTCCACTGCTTGCTTACGCACCCCGCACAGCATCTCTCTCTTGGATGAATTTGATTCAGAGACCACCCCTTCACCTCCCTCCCTATTGACAGGTTTTGCTTCTCACGGTAGTGGCTGCTAACACGGAAATTGTGTCAACATGATCTTCTACCGTGCCTTTACTCATCTCGTATCTTTGACACAAGTCGCTCTTGTAGGAACCAACGCGCATATTAACAGCGTCCATCTTTCCGACATTGTTCCAAAGCGCGAGGTGCTCTACGTCGGCGGCCAATATCACTACGCCAACATCCCGGCAAGTTTCGATCTCGATCCACAAACACCCTACGAATCTCTAACACGAAAAAAAAAAGGACAATGACAATGTAACTCATTCCGCACCAACGGCCATGACGGGCCAAATCTATGTCGAGAAACTATCACCGCAACCGGCTCCCGCAAACCCGCCACTGCCCATCATCTTCATCGCCGGCGCGGCCCAGACCGGCACTAATTTTCTCGATACTCCAGACGGACGACCAGGATGGGCATCCTATTTCATCTCCAAAGGTCACACTGTCTATCTCTCGGACCAGCCTGCGCGCGGCCGCTCCTTCTGGTTCCCTGGGCAGGGGAAAATCGGGTACATAGGCTCCCCCGATCATGTCTCTGACATGTTCACCAATACCGCCAACAATAAAGACAACCAATGGCCGCAGGCGAAGCTTCACACTCAATGGCCCGGCACCGGTCGCATGGGGGACGCAACTTTCGATGCCTTCTACAGGAGCCAGATGCAGTTCCAGACTGATCGCTTCGTAAGCGAAGAACAAAACGCCCTGGCGTATTCTGCCCTCGTCGACCTCGTAGGCTGCTGCTACATCATCAGTCATTCACAGGCGGGGGCGTATGGTATGTTCCCCAGACCCTGACCGGCGGTGACTCCCCGAAGTATGTATTCAATATGTATCCATTAACACAAACCGAGCAGGCTGGAGGGTTGGAGATATGCGCCCAGAACTTGTCAAGGGCATTGTCCAGCTTGAGCCATCTGGTCCGCCGTTCACGCTTCGCCCGCCATGGGGCAATGGCCCAGCTTTCGCTTTCGGCCTCACTGATCTCGAGATTGGATACGAACCGCCGGCAGGCATGCACGCTGAAAACATTGAGACCGTCCTTGAGCCGGCCATTGACGCCGATCACGACGAGTGCATTATGCAGAAGTCCCCGGCGAAGCGGCTGGTCAACCTTGGCAGAATACCAGCACTTGTTGTGACAGGCGAAGCATCATACCATGCACCCTACGATTACTGCACTGTCAAGTACATGAAGCAGGCTGGCGTTGATGTAGAGCATGCCGATCTGGGCAAGGAGGGTATCCGTGGCAACGGACACATGTTTTTCATGGAGAAGAACAACCTGGAGATTGCATATCGAGTGCACCAGTGGCTGAAGAGGCACTAATCAAGGTCTAGAGGCCAAATTGCTCTGTGTTGACTCGGAATTCAAGTAGCTAGCCATATGGAGGCGTGCGTGTGCTTCCAAAAAGGCAGATTAAAGTAAAAACTAGGGTTGAGGTTTGAGTGTGGAAACCGAAAAAAAAAAAAATAAATAAATAAATAGAAATTTGCGATGTGGAGATTTGCAAACTAACGTGCCGCCTCCGAATCCCGGCCCCTCGCATCCAATCAGTGCGAAATAGTCAGCAAATGTGGATCATTCCGCTTGTTCTGCTAGGCCGCCATCGGCCGGGTTCTGCCCGTGCCCCGCAATGCAAGACCAGCATGCTCCGAAGCATGTAGCATGTCCAAGTATTTCCAGCGGCACTTTAAAAATCTCTCGTCAGTCTCAATCCTTCTAATTCTTCTCAACTTTTCGTAATCCAATTGAGTGCCTACGAGAAAATATCAAGGACTGATACCGAGTAACTCCAACTATGGCGCAACAGTACGTTCCTCTACTACGATGACCGCATGTTATTTCCACCTTGCTCACCCCGCCTTGGGACAGATCTGTGTTAATGCTCGGCGCCGGCTTCGTCACGAGTATGTATAAACTTTCAATTAATTTTAATACTACCAAGATGTTTGAATGCTGACTTCCCCGAATAGAGCCTACGCTTGATGTCCTGACCGACGCCGGCATTCCCGTAACTATTGGTAGGTAGAAATAATTCACGGAGAGTTCAGGGACAACGACGATTGACTGACATTGCTTCTCTTGGCTGGAATGAATAGCCTGCAGAACTCTCAAGTCGGCGCAAGAGCTTGCCGGCGACAACAAACTTGCCACGCCGATTTCCCTCGATGTCACGAACGAGAATGCTCTCGATGCTGAAGTCGGCAAGCATGACTTGGTGATCAGCTTGATCCCGTACACCTATCATGTTACGGTAATTAAGTCGGCTATTCGCAAGAAGAAGAATGTTGTCACCACTAGCTACGTCTCTCCAGCTATGATGGAGCTAGACCAGCAGTGCAAGGATGCTGGCATCACAGTCATGAACGAGATAGGTCTTGGCATGTCAACCCTCCCTCCCCTCCTTTATACTTTTACTCTTGCGCTAATATCAGTATCCTGCACAGACCCCGGTATTGATCACTTGTGTAAGTACACCATGACAAACCATGAACCATGAACCATGAACCAACAATCATCACCACATGGACCCACTCTAACCAACCCCACTTAGACGCGGTCAAGACAATCGACGAAGTCCACGCAGCTGGAGGTCAAATTATAAGCTTCTTATCATATTGCGGCGGCTTACCAGCCCCCGAGTGCTCAGACAATCCTCTAGGATATAAATTGTCGTGGTCTGGTAGAGGCGTTTTGCTTGCTTTGCGAAACCCTGCTAAGTATATCCAGGATGGCAAGGTTGTTGACATTGCCTCCAAGGACCTCATGGGCACAGCCAAGCCTTACTTTGTCATGCCGGGCTTCGCATTTATTGCCTACCCAAACCGTGACTCCACACCTTACTCTCAACGATACAACATCCCGGAGGCGAAGACCATTATTCGCGGAACTCTTAGATATCAGGGATTTGCCGCGTTTATAAAATGCCTAGTGCAGCTGGGGTTCTTGGAGGAAACCCCGATTGAGGCTCTCAAGACCCCTATTACTTGGCGTGAAGCCACCCAGGCTATCCTGGGAACTACTTCGTCTAGCCCGGAGGATCTCAAAGCCGCTGTTATCGCCAAGGCTGAGTTCGATTCACCCGAGGACCAAGCCCGAATTCTTTCCGGCCTTAGTTGGATTGGTATCTTCTCTGATGAAAAAATTACGCCGAGAGGCAACCCTCTTGACACTCTTTGTGCAGTTCTAGAGCAAAAGATGCGGTTCGAGGAGGGCGAGCGCGATATGGTTATGCTTCAGCACAAGTTCGAGATCAAGCACAAGGACGGCTCTACGGAGACCCGTACTTCTACCCTTGTTGAGTACGGCAACGAGAAGTACTCTGCCATGGCGAAACTGGTAGGAGTCACAGGTGCTGTTGCGGCTAAACAGGTTCTTGACGGAACCTTGTCCGAGAAGGGTGTTTTGGCTCCCATAACGGCCAAGATCAACAACCCCATCATGAAGGAACTGAAGGAGAAGTATGGCATCGAGATGAAGGAGAAGACTGTCTTGTAAACGAATATCGAGAAGGATGCTGGGTTCAATGGCTTAATGCAGAATAGCACTTGCCGACAAAAGTTTGATAGATGGGAAATATACGTATAAATGTGCAAGTGTGCCGAGGTCCGAGGATTCCCACTGGAAACCTAGACACTTCCTGCTTTTCGCATTGCAAGTGTGATTCTGGCGTCTTCCAATGCAGGATGCAGCGTGGACGGAGAGCATGGAATTGTCATGATAATCCTGTGGCCTCGGCTTCTGCACCGTTGAGCGAAGACCTTCGATGTGGCAAGCGGTATTATAATCAATCCATCTCGTATAGCCTGATTCAGTCAAGACATGAGCGAAACACTTTGTAACTCTCCCCATCGATGGTGAACCTGCCTGCATCATCCATACGGAGTAAGCAACCTTTTACCCTTTTCGGCCATTTCAGTGGGGCTCCACTGGCCTTGCGTCACGCGTCACGTGGGTCGTAGTTGCCTCAACCTTGCGATATCCAGCTGCTAAAATGCAACTCTCCCAATGCCTCATTATTCTCACATAGTTTTCTACAGCGACCACCCAGGCAGTCACAATGCCGCACGACCCGGGATCTACGCGTTATGTGGACAAAAGGATGAAGATGGTCGGTCTTGGCCGGTTGCGATGGTACTGTACGCCGTGTGAGAAACAGTGTCGAACCGCCAATGCCTTCAAACAACACACCCTTTCCGAATCCCACGTGCGTCGAATCCAGGGAATCAGCAATGTGAGCGAGACCATCAACGACTTCTCGCAACAGTTCAAGACTGCCTTCCTCGACCTGTTACGGACAAGTCACAGAGAGAAAAGCGTGCACTCGAACCACTTCTACCAGACCTACATCGCCGACAAGCATCACATTCACCTTAGTGCAACGCGCTGGAGCTCATTCACCGAATTTATTAAGTGGCTCGGCCGAGAAGGGCTCTGCCGCGTTGAGGAGAAGGACGATGGCCTGTACATTGCTTGGATTGATCGCTCGCCAGAAGCGCTTCGTCGAACAGAAGACTTGAAGAGAAAAGAGCACGCTGAGGCCGCCGACCAACTCAGAGAGGATGATATTATTAAAGCACAGATTAAGAGAGCGCGTGTGCAATCTTCAACCACCGCGACAGCTCCCGCGTCTAACCCAGTATCGATGCCTATGGAATCCGGTTGTACCATCGCCTTTCAAATGCCAAGCAGCCGCAATACGAAGGAGGCAAACGATGGGAAACAGCGAGAAATTCGCCCTAGTGTGTTCAAAGCAGCTAAAAAATCATTGAAAAGCAAAGTCACAGATTCTTCGAAATCAGTCCCGGCCTCACAATGAGAGATGTCAAAGCTGGTCATAGCGACCGTACATCATTATGAAGAGAATACCCTGCTACAGCAACATTATACGCTGATCTTACCTAGCAGGCCATGCCACTTTCAAAGATCAGAGATACATCTGACGGAGTTCATACGAGACGGCTCGATGCCATTCTAACACCGAGCAGCAGAAGACCTGGCATTTCTTGCCAAAGCGGTGGGGTCTACTTTAACCAATGTTAGCCACCACATACCAGCGCGTCGGAGTGAGGATACAGATTAATATTTGCCCGGTGTACAGGCCTGTAATCAGGGGCGGATCGAGCGCACAATGTGATAGGCGTGTTGAAATTTCCCCACGGCCCAGTTTGGGAAGAGTGAAGATTGAGTTAGTATCTCGAAGGCGCCGTCTCGCACAGCGCGGCTATCGATTTGCGCAAGCAATGGCCTGACGGTCTCTTACTCGGATCAGTAGAGAAGCATTTTCGAACATTCCATTCGCAATCAACGATGTGGCTGCTTCCCGTCTAAAGCATAGCTACATAATACTGCGGCTCATAACGAAGAGGAAGGCCTGAGTCCATCTAGTCCTCACATAGGTCCTCGATACAATGGGAGATAGCCGCTCACCAAAGAGAACAAAGAAATATTGAAACAATGTAATGATACTATTCAACAGCTGGCCCTCTTTCCTTGAGATAATCGTTGCACTCCAGTCGTATTTAGCATATTGTGAAAGAAGGTGAAACTGGTACTTGTTTTTGTCACTTAAAAGTTGCTTGGCGCTGCGCATACCATAGCCGTTGAAGAGTCCCTTTGGACATCCTGGCTCGGTACTTAACAAGATGACATGTCAACACACCACGATAGGCTTAGCTACGGGACAGGGTTGCTTCAGCAAGAAGACAGTCGAATTACATTGCAGGATACGGATCGGCAACAGCCACCCTTCATTCGAGCCAGAAACTGGTCTTGGTAGTCCTGGGATCCAATGTTTGGCTGCAACATCACGGCTATTTCACCGCGCAGAGGTAAGGCGATTCTCTCAAGTCGCAGCCGAACAAATCAATGATTAGCCAATCGTTAGGTAATGATTATGACGCAAGTCGATGATCTTTGATGTAATCGGGCTCAGCCACAGTCCCTACTGGTATCATCCCGTCTCGTCATACTGCCTGCATAGTAAAACGACGTACCTGCCGATACAGGCAATTTTGAGTGTGAACGGACGGCAATTGATACTGACGCAAATAGACCTCACGCTTTGATCACGTCCAAAAACACTGATGGGCAACTATATGGCTAGCTAGTCCATGGGGAAAATGCCGTGGAAGCAGCCGGCGTGCGTTCTTGCGGCAATATTCCACCCAATGCAATCCAAAAACTGCTGTCTTCTTGGCTCCTACATCCTTCTTCCGTGGCGTCTCGTGCCCTTGAAGAATATCTAATTGAATATGGGACTTATCTATCGTTCTCGGAACGAGCCGGTGCAGCCGCTAAGAGGGCTTTTTGCGTCAAAAGGGGGTTGATATTCTCTCAACTTGTATGAGACGCATCGGTTGGGTGTACCTTGGCTGAGACAGGTAACCCTGCGTGTTTATATTCCGGTGGGATGTTACTCTGAAGAATGCTACTACTAAAGCCTATAGTCTTCCTGCCCGTCAATGCAGTGGAAACTGGATCTAGAACTGACCACATGGCCAGACCAAAGGTCTACATCGGTTACTGAATCGGGAAGCATGTTTACTTACAGCGTGGCGGGTATGAAGAGGCTCTTGGAAGAACCGACTTGCAGACATTGTGGAACCACAGGCTATCGCCTCCTGTTGCTGCAGAATTCGACTCGAGAGAGGTTGTAAAGCCAGTGACAGAAACTGACGTGGTCTAAGACTTCAAATTGGGCTGGACGTTGATGCCCGCGTCGTTGCTTCCGTGAGGCGAAACACCCACGGCGGCGTTACTTGCCACCACGAATTGTCAGAGTTTGTTAATTGCAGCCCTGTACTTCTGTGCGGAACCCAAACGCTAGCATCCGGCGTGTGTCCAACGGTTCTTTGACACAGCTTGTACAGACTTCAGACAGACTTCAGACAGACTTCAGACAGACTTCAGAGGCTCTTGGTTTTCTACATTGGGAGTGGAACCGTACGTGGATTGAATACGTGTTGTGATCCTGTAGGTGGCAATTTAACCGCCGCTGTTGACTCGAATGAGCGACTTGATCTTGATACGACAGAGAGTGACCTGCCACTGACCAAGTTATCTGGAAGCATTACACATAGAAACCACCTTATTCTGTCACCGTACTTTCCAGAGTGCAACTGTTTAAATTTATAATGGGTCGTAACTTTATCTGATAAGATTGGTGCCCAAAGTAGTACGTCTGTTATAACGTGTCAAGTCGAGCATACCGATACATGGATTTGCCTAATCTAGTTCAACTCCATTAAGGTGTAGTAGACACCGCATCATAAGAGCCTAGTGCTTCACATATGAAAATAATATATTACAAACTACATATCATTAAACTGCCAAAAGTTAACGTAGTATATCTAGCTGTATTTCTGTTTGGTACTTCATGGTTTGTCAAGTTAGGGTACGACGAGGCATGCAGTGTTGGCACGAATTGGGATGGGATAATAACAAAAGTTACCATTTAAGCTGTACATAGCCTGCCATTTGTCTTTTCCTTCTTTTTCCCAGCTGTATATAAAGTATACGCAAGTATCTTCTGGCAATTCTCTGGGGTGTGCTTGTTGAAAGCTGGACATGCGCTGGTAAAACGGCCGGTCGACTGTCTGCCGGCAGATTGGTGGTACATGCGCATCAGGATAGAGCTGGCAAAATTCGGCAGTTGGATATAAGAACAATGTGAAGCAGGTGGGATAGGAGAAGACCAGACAGCTTATCACTACCCTGGCATGCCGACACAGATGGAACAAGGTCTAATTCATGGTACAATGAAATCTGGGAACCATGTGCGGTCTACATCATGGGCTTATTTGTCCATTGTACACCCAAGTCAAGCTGTTGTCTCATTGGCATTAAAAGCACTTGACAACGATCAATAGCTCATACAGACAGACGCACGCACGCACGCACTCACTTCACTCACTCGCTTTCATACACACGTTTACAGACAGGTGTGAGCAATGACAACAGGCCAGTGTCCATACGAGTACCTTGTCAGTCAATATGGCAAGTACCATTTCTGGCCCTTCGTCGACGCTCTGCAACCTTCTCTCAGACAAGAAAATCCGGCCAAGTACGCCCTGGTGCTCGACATCATGGACGCGGTGCACTTTTGCGCAATCCTCATCGACGACATCGCCGACGAAAGCCTGCTGCGCAGGAACAAAGCGACCGCCCACGTTGTGTTTGGCGTAAACGAGACCGCCAACAGAGCGTACCTCGTACTGATGCGCATGGTGAACCGAGCCATGCGCGAGAACTCCGTACTCGCGGCCGAGCTCCTCAAGTCGCTGGAGGACATCCACCGAGGCCAGGACGAGTCGCTCATGTGGCGCCGAGACGGGCTGAAGACGTTCCCGCGCGGCGGCGACGAGCGACTGGCCGCCTACAGGCGCATGTCGAGGCTCAAAACCGGCTCGCTCTTCGTGCTTCTCGGTAGGCTTCTAAACGACGCCGGGACCGAGTTGGATGACCTGTTGGCGAGATTTGGGCGAGTACCATGCCTCTTACTCTTCCCGGGACTTGAACGATATGCTGACGACTTCTTCTTCCTGCACCCAGCTGGTACGCGCAACTGCAGAACGACTGTAAGAACATATACTCTGGTGAATATGCTCGCAGCAAGGGCTGCGTAGCCGAGGACCTGCGCAACGGAGAGCTGTCGTACCCCATCGTCGTGGGTTTGATCGCCGACGGCGCGGACGAAGTCGTGGAAAGGGCCCTGCAGACTCGGCGCGAGGTCGATATCGAGGAGGCGCTTAAGTTTCTAGAGAGCCCGGTTGTGAGAAATGCTTGTCTGCAAGCGCTTGAGGAGGCGAGCTGCGGCATCGAGGAGCTCGTGGCCCTATGGGGACGGCGGGAGACGATGAAGAGTAGTAGCACGACAAAGTCAACGGCATGGCGAGACTCGAAATAGGCTGACTTTATGGGACACCCTTGTCTTGTGTGTATAAAGAATGATTCACGGATATGCCTAGAAACAACTAGCAGTCGGTGTCGCGGCCGTGGATCATCTTTTGCAGGGGGGGCTAGCATCGCCAATATTTTCCATCGTCACTATACACTCGTTAGACAACCCAGTTGAGTTATTCAAAGCACTATAACTGTCCGGAATAGACGCGCTTGAAAATAGTGGACTGAGTGATGTACTACCCGTGGTGGCTGGCCTTGTGAAGCTTTTTGGAGTCTCCTCCTCGAGGATCATGACGTACAGACTTTTTTTTTTTTTTTTTTTTTTTTGCAGAATTGTGTGGCTTCCAGACACTGAATTTTACGTGTTTCTCCATGGTAACCTTCCATGTCTCCTTTCTACAGCAACCTAAGCAGCACTGGCAGTCTTCAGGCGCAATGAACACATAGCTGCTCTACCACCTTCTCTTCTCGGCGCTAGCCTCTTCAGAAAGTCCTCCTATGCTTCCTCAAAAAGCTTACTTCGACAGGACGAGGAACAAGGAATAGGAAGGACGAGCCATAAACATGCCTCGTGCTCATTGACAAACCCCAGCTCATGCCGTGGTCGACGTCCTGTCGTATGCGAAGGGGGGGTGACGAGATATCCATTTTTGTAAAGATTTGCAAAGATATGAACTGTCGAAGTGTTCGTGAGAAGGTAGTATGCGCAGAATTTGTCAAGAATAGCTGGCTGATGTTTACAACTAACAAGGAGTGTCGAAGGGGTGTCACGATGGATTCCAACAAGAATGCCGGCGAGTCTCCTTCTAACGCAACCGAGACTTATAAGTAGATTTCCAACTCGGAAGATGGTCAGCAATAGTACGGGCCACATGGCTCACAGACCGCTCTTATGCTGTGCTATGCGTCTGTAGTTTTTGTTGGGGAAAAGCTTCGTACACCACCCACCCTCCTGCCACCCCTCCTGCCACCCCTATTGTCACACCCTGGGGTGTCCCCATACAGAAGGCTCCGTCCGTCAGCAGTAATCTCTCCTCTTCCCCCTCTCCCCCCCACCTTTCCCACTCTCTTCTCCTCATCCTTCTCCTTCTCCTTCTCCTCCTCCTCCTTCAATCTCATCAACTCCCTTCGCTCCCCGTCTGCAGCAGCAATGTCGCCGCTGTCTTTTTATTTTTACCTTGCTCCGCGCTCGCACCTTGCTCCCTGTTAGGGTGAGGCGTTCTGTTGTAACAGGATGTCGACACCAGCCCTTTTCCCAGCTCACCACACAATCGGGTTGTGCCTGGATCGTGTACGCGGTCTAACAGTAGGCCTTTTCCTATATCCGCTATACAGCAGGGCGTTCGAAATACCTTTGGAAAGCCTGTACTGTCAGTCGCCTTGACCGCTCTCGAATAGGGAGATACTACCTAGGGTCGGGTGCTTGAGTCCTAGTCTTAAGTCCGAGCTGTCGCGGTTTTCTTTAGACTGATTGTGGGCTCGCTGCTTGTGCCCTGCTAGGGCTCAGCTCCCAACCTAGTCTTGTTATTGGCCCAGGGCGTGGTAAAAGCGACTGACAGTATAGACTTTACGAAGTTATTTCGAACGCGCTGCTGTATAGCAGATACAGGAGAAGACCTGTTACTAGGCAGTGTACATGCGCCAGCATACAAACCTGTTGTGATGCGGTCACACGCTGTGTCTAAGCAATCCAATTCCGTATCACTGAGGGGCTTTCGGAAAGCATACGGCATTCACGCCTCAAGTAGTATCTTGTTATTACGAATCCCCAGGATGTGGTAAAACATCTTTTTACTTTGTGGAGAAAGCTACCTACTAATCTTACCTTAAGGAGCAACCTTTGTGACACGCAGAATTACTTCATAGGGGGTATGGATTACCCGTGGATTCCCTAACGGATTCGAGCTAGGTAATTGAACACTACAGGGGACTGGGGCCGCGCCCGAGATTATACAGAGGAGATATACCTCTTGCTGCAACAGCCATAAACGGAGACTGCATTCTAGCTCCTAGAAGAGAATGCCGCCGGACATTCAAAACTGTTGAGAAGGTAAGGTCAGAATAAGTTCAAGCCGCGAATTACGCTGCAGAGCCAATTACTGATGATTATTCCCGCGATGATGAAGAGTTGAAGTAGGATTTCTTGGCCAAGCAGCGCGGTGTCGTGTCCTATTACTATGTCACTTTCTACAAATATTCCCTTGCTCTATTCCCTCATTACTGCCGCGGATCAACCTCTCTTTACCTTTGTCAAACCCACCTTCTGAGCTCCCCTAATAGGAGATAATATCTATGTCTGTGCGGGGGTGTTGTTTTATGTTCAATACACAACTAGGTGTCATGATATGTACTTGGCGTCAAGAGCAGATCGGCGCGTGACGGATGGTATCGACATGGAAAGTGCCTGTCCAGCCAGTGTGGAGTGTGGACTCGGCTTTGGGGTTGTTGGCATCGTTCACATGTACAAAAACACCTGTGATGACTAATCACCAATTAACGAGCAGGTCTTGTTTTATGTCACATCAATTCGATATAATTCTTTGCGCACGCCGTATGAGGGTGTTTGTGCCCTGCCTGTTATCATCCGTGATCAGAAATAGGAGATTGCAGCGCCTCAGGAGGGTTTTGCAGAATTCGCCAGGGGAAGACTTGGTGTTGGCAGGATTTGATCGTCAGAGATTCCTCAACGGCCTGAATACAGATGACTGCGAGTATATCTGCACTGAAACCTAAGATCCCAAGTTTGTTACAACCAGGGCTACTCTACTGTGTCTATATCGGAGCGCATGCTCAATGTCCGTCTCTGGAGATGTCTGTTTTTCGTCTATTTGGGGCGGGGTCCAGTCAGTTCCAGACCGGTACTCACAGAGTATGGCAGCATAATGTGAATTGTCAGAACGCAGCAAAAGTTATTGGTCGTGTCGGCAGATAGCCTAGTGATGCGGTAGATACACGACCCCAGTCCCGCACGGCTCGCGTCCTAGTAAAAGGAGACACATGGCTGAGAACAGGAGTAAGTTACCAGGGGACTTATTCGCTCGTATTATTTGTTCGCGTCAAAGAAGTCTGTATATGACCCTTGACCTAAGGTCTGGGATGACCTGACCTTGTGGCGAGGTTGCTGTATGCCAGTTCCCACTCCAGCCAATAATATAATTAACGCAATCTGCAACCGAATTCTTTCTTCCTTAATTTTAATTATCTATGCGTAGATTCTACGATAAAGGCTAATCAGACAAGCGTTTCGCACCAGCCGCAAAGACCTACTGTAGCTCTATCATTAGCTGGCATACCAGCAGCCTTGCTGGCCCCAACAAACAGTGACATGAAGCCTCTGAATCGTTTTGGCCGTGACCCCTTTCTACTTCTGGTCCAACTCAATATAAGTGGGGCGACTACATCAAGCCGGGCCGACCCGTCTTCGGCTTGAACCGCACGCCCCACTGTATCTGGAATATGATGGTGCTAAACATCTATATATATATATATATGATCGCTTTCTGACACCTCTAGACAGTTCCGTAATTATTAGCTTGCCCCGTGTAGAGGGAGGAGGGTTTCCTCATGTAAGGTGTCCAAGTGGTCTATCTAATAGTGGTCAAGACCGGGCATGTCTACGCTATAGCTTGCTTTACTGGCGAGGACTTGTTTTGCTGTGCGACGAAGGTCCTAAAAAATTTCCTCGCGTAGAAAAACCACGAATCGTCGAGTATTCCCCAAGCATCACAAGCTTTTCATAAACCCCTTTCTAGCCGGACTGCTCACTGACCTTCCCTTGAGGATATGTTTTCAATGTGCTCAAGACACTATCAGTACTAATGATCATTATAGATGCACTGCTTGAGGTTCATGATTCACGTTGTGTGACTCCGGTTACTATTAGTGCAAATTGTGACTACTAGGTCAAAGGAAATGTAGATGAACCTGCCGACTGGATTAAAACAATACGATCTTTTTCTAATTTGTTTTTTGATTGCTAAACTAGCTCCAAAGGGAGCTTTCTTGTGCAAGTCTAGGCATACAACGAGTTAGAAGACGACCGGCCTATATCTTGCTACCCTCTATGATCCACCACATATCGGATAATTTCTACGTAGTGGATTAGTTATAGAGCTATTCAAACACGCCAGGTTAATATCGCGATCACAATACAGGCCACTCGACTGCCATGATTCCAGAGGGTAGAAGATCCCAAGACGACGAGACCTCGAATCGATCCATCATAACTGCCAAGGCCAAAAGCGCGCGTCAACGCATATCACTTGAGCAGTCTTCACTTGCAATTCCATCAGTTAACCTCTCATGTACTGGGCGATGTCGAGACTCTAGGATCACGAAGGACAGCGAAGGTCGAGGGTTACAAAGCTGCTAATACATACAAATAGCTGTGCTAGTGATTCGTGATCAGGCTACAACTTTCTATTTCATCTATGCACTTTCTCTCATTTGTAGTAGTAGATGTGCTACAGCTCCGTAGCTCATTTGAACAGAACATCTGATGCTCAACATGTTGCAGCTGACGTATGTTCTTCCCACGAGTGAAGGAAGATGCCTCCGTCACTCGTTCCAGTCTCAGTCTCAGGCTTGCATTATGCCAACAGACACCAAGGTGCTGCCGTATTGTGCTATTATTCGCAAACTTTGCACAGCACAGCCGTACACGAATCTGTAGCATTCTAGGATTCGTGGACTGTTGAAACATTTGGCTACTGCATGAAATGTACGGACCGAGGAGAAGCCGGAATGAGTGGCTATAAAGGATATTCCGTCGTCTTGACAGGAGTTCTTGTATGCTCACTACAGTAGTCAAGGTAGGATGCTAGAAAGATTACTTGTGTTACCGCCTTCGCAAATGGTAATGGAGGCACAATGGGCCGCAACCCGCGTCACTTCATGCGAAGAATCTCAGGAGTAAGTTATCCTTGTCAGAAAAACAACCTCTGTATTGTACAGCTAGTCGCAGTTCGCGAGCCGCATATCAGGCAATCATGTGGATGCACAAACCGTCATCCGATGCTGCGTGGGCAGTACCAATGTAAAGGAAAGCAAAAATGTGTGCAAACGAAATCCTCTTCTTGATGCCATGCAAAGGAGCAATAATATCGACAAGCTCAGCATAATACTGCATCAAACTTGGAGTATATCAGCGACACTATAAGCCTAGGTAGACAACAGCTGCCCTAATCATCATGATCGTTACATGGTACACCAGACCATGGCCAAGCGCTGGAAGAACGAAAAGAGGGAACCTGCAGGGACGTAACCCGCGTATGTCGACATCCACCAAGTTGCGAACGTGCCTGTTAATTGCGTCAGATACAGTACAGCAATGCGGGAGAGTTCTAGTCGCACGTTATATGGGAAATTCTAACTGGCCATGTCCAGATTTTTGGCGACAAGTTCTTGGCTTGGGATCGCGACTACTCACCGGCTATAGGACCAACTTCGCCAAATCCCAGAAGCTCCAGAATCCAAGGTGTCAAGACGACGAGCACGCCCATTGCCAAGATTGTGAATAATACAGTACGTGCTGTTTCCGTCGGGTGGACTTTGACCAGCTGCACGAGGTCGTGAAATGCAGTCTCGGCAGCCTTGACAGCCTTATCGTAGGCATCTCTCCCTGCCGCACCCAGCTTTTCGGGACCATCTTTCAACGCCTCTGCGAGGGTCGCCAGTACCCTTTTTGCCAATTCCTCCGACCATCCCGTACTCATTATATTATTAAGCTGCGCTCGCAGATCTTGGTTGTTACTTGCCGTGAGCAAGTGACGAACAACATGTTGTGAAAAGCATCCATGGAGGAACTGTGCCAATTTCATTGTTCACTGTGCGTCGTATTCTACAGCTGTGGTGCTCTAGATATTGATCGATTGGAGCTTACTGTTGTGAAGCCAGCCGCTTTGAAGGGAAAACCGAGTCAGTCAAGAGACAAGGAATCTGCCTGTGAGAATGAGCTTCGGCGTGCTTGTGTGACAGCGCCAGATGGACAAGGAGAAAACAAACCTGTGGGAATTTTTCGTTTTCTCCGTGACAGTGGGCTGGTCATTGATATGGAAGAACGGAGTTCAGTCTGATGCACGACGCACCAGGTTGACGTGTTCTCGCCAGCTGGGAGGGAGGGCTCGACAACAACAGCGTCATCTGCTGGCAGCTGTCAAGCAACTTTGACAGCCCGCCCGTCAGCCCAACGGCTGTCAGCCACTGTCAAAAGACGGGTTTGCCCCAGATTCACTCCTCACATATCGCGATTCACCTCCATGCGCAGTCATGGTGGTGCATAGGGCAACTTCTTCCCGGGCCTCCGCAGAGTACGCGTTTGCATTGAATGCTTTGGCATACGCATTGGAAATGGCGGTTTGCGGTTCTCGAGCAAGTATTCGCATTTGCCACATGATGTACTTGGAGGTCACCACCTTGGTAGAGGACAGAATGGTGGTCAGGATAGAAGCATGGATGGAGTCATTTAAATGGAGTTTTGACGGTTGAGTGCCAGACGTTGGACAAGCAAGGGCCCGAGTATCTGATAATTCTGTTTCACGCAATCTACCTAATTTCCCCGAAACGCTTCGGCTCCCTCTATAGAATGCTTTCTACGGAGTGCATTGTTGAGGGGTTGGTGCGGTCCGTGTAGTCAACTCTGGCTTAGCAGCTCCCCTGACGCATCACAAACGGTCCAATGTCTAATGCCAAGCAATAGCGTTTGGCCGAAAAAAAAAAAACCAAAAAACTCACAGCTCTCCTATTACCAATAAACCTCGCACGCAGCTGTAAGTCGACTGCACAGCTCCGAGTCTTATCATGTACCCAAGGCCAGAGCATGCGCTACGGCATTTGCGCCCTCGATATCGTTTCTCCTAGTGCTGCTCTCATAACCTGTCTGCTCGCAGATCGGCAAGCATTCATTCGTCGTACGATATTGCGCAATTATTGCATTCTCATTGCGTAACATATGTTGCCATTACTAAAAGAAATTATCGCCCTAGTATTCCTAGCCAATCATGTCCCTTGGCTCATTTACTCATAAAAGAGCCGACAGACTCGCATTGATCATTGATCTTGTAAGCATCTGTGCTGAACCGACTATTTGCGCAAAAACCCAAACCATATATTACCATCAACAAGGGGCCAGGAGCTGTT
Source organism: Balansia obtecta B249 (assembly GCA_000709145.1). NCBI lineage: Eukaryota > Fungi > Ascomycota > Sordariomycetes > Hypocreales > Clavicipitaceae > Balansia > Balansia obtecta. The sequence goes on from JFZS01000020.1 coordinate 68,900, forward strand.
TTCTGCGCGAAATTTTTTCTCGGAATGTCGGCCAAGCCAATTTCGATCCCTGGGAGCAGGGATGCTACGGATCCCGCCGTGTATGATCAGTATCAGTCGCAGTGGGCAGATATCCCACAAAATGAAGACGGTTGGGTACAACGAGCAAAAGATGTAGCTGTGGTGTTGGCAACTGACGCAGCATCGCGAGACCGGGAGAACAAATCACCACGGGCCGAGATTGCACTATTGAAGCATTCCGGGCTCCTCAAAGTTCTGGGATCACAGCGTTACGGTGGCGGAGACCAGCCATGGTCTGTCGGATTCCGGGTGATCCGAGAGGTAGCGCGTGGAGACGGGTGAGAAACCTTGTTTGATCCGGGGTTAGGCCATTATTCCCTGACCTTGGACAAGTGTGTTGGCTAAGATGACGTGGCAGGTCTATCGGAATGCTCCTCGGATACCACCTCTTGTGGTCGACAATCGCACGGGTAGTTGGTTCTCCTGCACAGGCAGAACGGTTTGAGGAAACCATTATTTCAACCAACAACTTTCTCGGCGGTGCTGTAAATCCCCGCGATAATGATCTCATCATCACTCAAGACAGTGACGGACTCGTGTTTGAAGGCTTCAAGTTCTTCAACACGGGCGGCGTCATCTCCGACCTGACAGTTCTTGAAGGGTCTTTCGAGGGAACGTCAGACCACATCTTCACAATCGTGAAAACGGACCAGCCTGCTATTGTGTTCTCCCACGACTGGGATAACATCGGACTGCGACTGAGTGAGTCTGGCAGTGTCAAGATTGACAAGGTAAAAGTGCCATGGTCCGACGCGCTGGGATGGGACCCTGTCGCTAGAAAGCCTGACCTTTCGAACCTCGGCGTGCCCTTTGCAACTCTGCTGCTCCCAACGTAAGTGGTCCGGGCATAAGTCTGTAGTTGTCCGTCATGCCCGTGTACAAGGCGCTGACTTTTTGGAAAACAGGATCCAACTCGTTTTCAGCAATTTCTATATCGGTATCGCATGGGGCGCCTTGGACGCTGCTACTGCGTATACTAAAAAGTCCACCAGGCCATGGCCGTACAGCAACGATGTAAGCGTCCCGTCTCCTCTGCCCGTTGGATGGCGGTAAAGCAGATTAATCATACCATCAAACAGGTGAAAGAGAGCGCAACAGAGGAGTTCTATATATTATCAACTTACGGTAACTTTCTTGCGCACTTGCGAGCAGCGACAGCGCTGGCCGACCGCGCAGGCGATGAGCTGACCAAAATATATGGCAAAGCTGGCAACCTCAGCGAAAAGGGGGCCGTCACGGCGCAAGACCGGGGTGAAGTGGCTGAGTGGGTGGCCAGCGTCAAAGTCGTGGCTACAGATGTTGGATTGCGAGTGACGTCTGGCGTGTTTGAAGTCATGGGCGCGAAAGCAACGGCCACCGGATTCGGTCTGGACAGATTCTGGAGGGATGTTCGAACGCATACGCTTCACGACCCAGTGGCGTATAAAAACAGGGAACTGGGGCGGTACCAGCTCCTGGGTGAGCACCCAGCCCCTACGTGGTACACCTAGAAGGGCTCTCTCTCTGCTCTGGTTGTGCAAATGCGTGACGGGGGCATTCGGATTGTCTTGTCTTCGTCTCGCTCGCCGCTGTAAACAGGGTTAGCTGAGTAATACAATTATTGGAACAGCGTATTTGTTTTTTATTTTTTGTTCCGGTCGAAAGTGGAACGTCACCAGAATCAGAAAGCCAGTCAGACTTCTCCATACAGGCTACAGGCCATATTTTTTGCATGTTCAACCACGCACGCGGCCGGCCCATGCCGACATCATCCTGTCATGATCGCGTGTATGCGGCATGGGGCGTTGCGGTCATAATACTCGTCGGATCATCGGATCGTTGTCAAAGTAACTCTTTCGCCGATGGTAAGCCGAATTGCACAGATCGGAGACGTGGTGTTGGGGCCCATGATGCACACAGACTTGACTCGACTCCTCCCTTTCCTCTTCCGTGGGACCCGGGACCTGGATGGACCTGGGACCTGCAGGGTACCTGGCTGCCCCTGCATCCTGCATCCCGTACTACCAAGCTCCCCCCCTGGCCTCATCACGCGGGTGACACTTTAATCCGGCCGAAGCACAGAGAACGAAAGTCGGCATTGAGAGTCGGACTAATCTGTCGTCACCGTCATCACCTTATCTTCAGCATGCATTGACGCTTTTATTTAACCATCTGCTTAGATGGAACCCCCCTTCCCCCCCTCTAACAAGGTTCTTTTCAATCCGGAAGGTAGTACCAAAGGCAGCTCGTGCTAACCCGGCTTGTGTTTGTTTGCGACGTACGTCATTGGCCCCGTCCAAACCCTACCTCCATGGCTCGTTATCCGTCTGACCCTCCACACTTGTATAATGCCAACTATTAATGATTTGATTTGCTTGCGAGGCCGGCTTTCACTCGACGAGACCGAGTGCCCATCTCGGCATGTTCTTCTTAAACCCCACAACCCCCTTTGCAACCGCAGCCCGCCTGTACTTCGTTACGTCTCATCATTCTTTATAGTCACCAGTGGCCACCGGGCATCTCACGTCCGTCACATTCTCACGGCATAAGAACGCCGGCTTCGCTTTGTCTCGCCTTGCCAAGGTGCCTCGTATTGCAACTGCGCTTGGCTGTCGTGTGTCGTCACGCGAAACAGATTCAAAATGCGTCTGCTCTTTGCTCTGATCGGCCCGGCCGCCGTTGTCAATTTGGCAGAGGCCGGGGGATCTACTGGTGCCGCAGGGAGACCTGCTTTATGTTCCGTGTTTCATCAAAAAACGGATTATCAATGCCAGCCAGTCGCTCGGGCCTTCATTGACAATCATGATCAAGTCAAAACATTCACAACTAGATCCGAAGTACGGGAAGACGCCTTCAATGCCCTGGCTGTCTTGCAAAACACGTACTTTGACCCTGTCAACGGCACGTGGCCCAAGTCTATTGATTGGACGGGTGCAGTAATTGAAACCATCATATCCGGAATGCTCACCACCATGAGCAGGTCGCTGGGATCGGCGGCGGGTGACCCTGACTGGAACGATAAGGAACAGTTGATATCCTCCATCTATGCTGATGTCACTCACTCATTCTTTGGCCAGAATGCCGTAGCCATACTGGACGAGGTATGGTAAAGCCAGTCTGTCTCCTTGCTACGCTTCGTGCTGACGGTATCGCCAGGCGTACGATGATGTTTTATGGGTTGTTCTTGGCTGGCTCGATGCCACCAAGTTTGCACACCTGCACTCCACATTACACCACCCAAACCGACAGCTAAATTGCTCTAATGTGCCTACAAATTCCAACTCGGCCATCACCACTATCTCGTGGCATGGTTATCGTTGGGTATGCACCTTTGCACATAGATCCCGTGCTTTCTGGGATTTCGCCACCAAAGGCTGGGACACGAAACTGTGCCACGGCGGCATGAACTGGAATCCAAAACTCTTGCCTTACAAGAATGCCATTACAAACGAGCTCTGGATATCGGCATCCATCTCGATGTATGAGTACTTCCAAAATGACACCTTTGATGAGAGCTGGGCTGCAAGTAAAGGCTTTTCAAAGAATAGCCCCGTCTATCTGGCTGCTGCTATTGAGGGCTATAAGTGGCTGAAGAATGTCAACATGACTAACAGTCAAGGGCTGTACGTCGATGGGTATCATTCCGACAGGAAAAAGCCCGGTAACGTGGAATGCGACGAGCGTGATGAATCAGTGTATACATACAACCAGGGCGTTATCTTGACGGGCCAGCGCGGCCTGTTCACAGTTACGGGAAGTCCATCGTACCTTGAGGAGGGCCACACTCTTATCCAAAACGTGATCAACGCCACGGGGTGGGATATACGTAAAAATGCGCCCGTCGATGACATCACGGAGCCCCGCGGAGGTCAATTGCCACCATGGAGGGGCCTTGGTCGGTACGGTATTCTGGAAGAGGTATGCGATGCCACGGGGACTTGTTCGCAAGATACTCAAATGTTCAAGGGTATCTTCTTCCATCATCTGACGGCGTTCTGTGCACCGATCGACCCGTTGGATTCTGAGCGTCATGACAAGGTCAACCAGAAGGAGCTCACCAAGGTCCAGGACTCTCATGATAAGGCATGCCTTGCATATGTGGGTTGGCTAAAGCATAATGTGGAAGCAGCTCTAGAAACACGAGATGCTGCGGGCCGATTCGGTATGTGGTGGGGAGCTAGTATCTTTCACCAAGCCAACGTCAAGTCTACCAATCCCCCATCCGACGTCAGCTCTACCTTTTCACAGCTCAAAGCCGTACCTGATACCAATGGCCCGAATTACTCCGATTATCGTAACAGGGGCACGCCGCTGAACGAAGTTTGGGGCACCAACGCTAGTTGGCGACCCGGGGTCAAGAGTCACAATTCGATGCCCCTACTTCAACCCGATGCAAGTTTCCGCCATATTCCGTCAAAACAGTTTCTCGGTGTAAGTACAGCCCGTGGTGCCGCCAAATTGGCACGTCGTGATCAAGACCAAAACGATCGTGGAAGGGGCAGAACAGTGGAAACTCAGGCCGGAGGGCTGTCGCTTTTGAGGGCGTACTGGGAAATATCCCAAAGATGACGGATATCTCATAGACTATGCATTAGATTTACTCAGTAGTAAGCTAGTTACCTTGAATTATCGATAGAGGGCTTCTCAGAGTATGCTCTAGGTAGCAAATGGCAGTACTGTAGATGTGTGGTCATGATCAAACCGGGCTGGCACAACAGCATCTATAAATACGCTGCCACAACGGCTCGGTTTCCTTTCCTGGTTCGTCTCAAGGTTCTCTTCCATATTGATGCAGTGGTGGGTTGTGCCGAAACCAAGTATGTCTGAAATTGAAGACCCTAGAAGCTTACCACGCCATGGTTGGTCACCCTCCCGGTTGGTCCTGCGTTAGAGCCATAGTGGTCCCTGGTGACGATTCACCTTGTTGACGCGTGAATTGCTCCCATTATATTGAAGATGCGTCAGGGTAGAAGAAGCAGTCCGTTAGTATCTAATAGAGGCACTTGTAGTAGCAACGTCACTGGGCAGGGAAGTAGAGGGAGTAATTACCTTAAAAAGAAGATATATACTTTTAAAAAAAATTGCTATATCTCTTTAGAGTCCGTAGCACTACACTTCGGTATAGGGATTGGTAGTGCGATAGTCAGCTGAGCAATAGTAGGGTGCGTGCCTCGGAACTGGGCGTGTAAACGACGATCTATTTCTGGTCATTGACCATGATATGCGTCAAATCCGCACGACTCTTAGTCCCTCCCATCGCCATAAATAAGGACTCCTTAATGGTCACCCGGAAAGTCGTCAAGGAATGCTAAGAAGGAAGTCTATGTTTAACCTAGGCGGGTGATCATGCCGAGGCACATGAAGTATTGACGGTAGGACTGTGTAATCGGGTAGAAAGCCTGTTGACTTCACAAATGTCAACAAATGCAATCGCTGTGTAAATAATATTCAAGTCAGCTCCAATATATTGGGTGCTACTACTAATAAGGAGAACCAGCTCCGTCCGGGAAGAGGCACACCTAACGGACTGTATTATTAAGCAACAGAATCTATAGTCATCTTCTTAGGCCTAGCCCTTCTTTCTCGTTTCTTTTTAGTGAGGATGGTTTTATTTTTTACTTCTCCAATTTGTGGCGGGCCCTGTATGAGGTAAAATCAAGTTGAAGAACTGCTGAGCGTATTTGTCCTGCCGTCTGGAGTTCTTGTATTTGGCGTCGACGGCGGCCTGGCTGAAGAGGACTGTTATACACGCCGCCCTGCGCGTTAATTCCCGCTTCCTTATCTAGGAGCGCTTAACAATTTCTAGATGGCCTTTTCGTAACGCAGCTTGCAAAGTGTTGCTGTGCTTGCCGCGCTGCAAGTTAGCATCCGCTCCATTACTCAAGAGCGCTTTAACAGTCCATAGACATGTTGCCGCTGGAGAGCATTGCCGCCCGACGAGTTAGTGTCCGCTACTCACTTGTTTTAGAAACAAGATTGTTTGTAGTTGATACAAGATTGTTTGTAGTTGGTACAAGCCTAGCGAAACATACGTAGTAAAGCCTGGGATGACCTGGGTTGTGGCTCCGAGCCCGATTAGCCTGATCGAAGTGAGTTTGTCGTTGAAACGTTCCTTTGTCTCAAGGAACCTGGCTGTCGCTCGAAGCGTATCTTCGGCGGTCTAAGCCAACGCAGCATGGCCTGTCTAGACTTCCGCCGCATATCTTGTAAGTGGAAGTCCCGTTTGATGATACCTTTGAAGTCCGCGAGATAAGCCAAGCAGGTTGTCGTGATGGAGATGCTGGCAGTCATAATGCTGGATTTGTTCACACTCAGCAGGTGCTTTCTGACAGAATGTGAACAGGATGGTCCTCTTCGTTGTCAGCTCTTCGTCGATGGCGCGTATGACGGTCACTAAGCTGGGGCAAATCCTTGGAACAGGCAACGACAAGCTGGCTTTTGCAGGCGCGCTACCCTACCTTCAGCTACCGACCTTTGTTCTAAAAACTTAATTATAGTCGACTGCTAGAACGGGCGACGACAACTACGGGCGACGATAGCTTCCACTGTGCTACAACCCAGATTTCCTGATTTTTAGTAACTGGGGCCACCCTAGTGTGCTAGTTTCAATTGCATTTGGTGTATCTAGTAATTGTTACGGACTGTTACCCCGTTACGCCCTAGCAAAGAGTAGGCTATTGGTTGTATGCTCAGCAATCATTTTTTAAAGTACTAACTATCATAAAGGATTAATTAATTGCATGGACCAAGCGCAACTAGCAGCTTGTAGCAATAGAATTAATTAGCAACCTATAGCGTACAGTAATAGCGATATATAGAGGAAAAGAATCTAATAGTATAAAAGAAATCTAGACTAAGTAAATAACTGCTTATATACATCTAGGTATAACAGGGTTATTATGTAAATATACTATATACCCTATAGGGTTAATCTAGTAATAAGATAGATTATGGCATAGTGGAAGCTATCGTCCTCTGTGCCACAGCCCAAGTTCCCTAGGCTCGGTAATGGTGTTGTGTTCTGGTTGATTCTTAGCAAGGGGCGGCTGTCGCCCCAGCAACGGCGTTCCACATGTGACGGAAGTCAAACGTCAGATCTTGTTCATAAATTATTCGGCACCTCTTCCTTCGGTTTGTAACCCTTTGTGGTTTTATTTTTTTCTCTACAACCCCGTTACCCCGTTACCCTTTCTGCTCTTTGTCCTGTCTCCCTTTTCGCCCACCTTGTCCTGTAACATGGGACGGACGTCCCTACTATGCACATGTTAACAAAGTTGGAATCAATATAGAATCAAACCATCTTTTATTCATTGTTTCCCTACATACATCAAAAACCATTTGATAAACTCCTCGGGTTCGGCTTGCAAGGGCATGAACCCACTAGTGCACTACGTGACTAGATCCGGCACATAACTCTACGCACCATGTCTGACGCCGCAATAACGCCATTTATGCGCGTCTTAGGATGGAACATTCATATACTTTGCGGCTCTGAAGGCGACCGATTCGCCGGTTTATTCCATCCTCCGGGCAGCAATAGCTTGACTTAGCGCGACATTGTAGATGAACTGAGTCTCTGTTTCGATATTCCGACCGACTCTGGAGCAGACGAACGGGAGAGTGCGAACCCATGGCAAGACATCGGGTTTGGCACCTCAACAACCCCGAAAACATCCCTACGAACGATCTCAGGTCAACATCTAGGCGAATTCGTCTCTACGCCACCAGGCGACAAGTCATTAGAACCCGGAGACCAGCCGATAGTCTGCCTGCACGCTGTCCGACACACTGAATGCGGAATTGGTCATACAGAACCGCTATCCGTTCATTTACGAGGTATATGAGTCTTAGCATAGTAGCGACGGTTGTATTGGCTAACAGCTATCCTATCCAGAGGGATCTGCCAAACATATGCCTCCGGGTAAGGCATCTAGAGACCCTCACTTCGCCCAGCTACCGTACCGGAAGACAATACGTTCTACCCGAAGTTCCCGGAATCCTTTAACAAGAACCCTTTCCGCTTCTGCATCCCCAGCTGAGGATGCGCCATCTTATAGCGATGCAAGAGTTTGCGAAGACGTCACGAATATGGTCGCCCCGCCTGCAGTGATTTATGTCCCTCGAGCAGGCCCGCCAAACCATGGCAGCCTTCCGCACATCATGCCTCACCTTTGGTACAAAGTGCGCAGTATCAGGTAAAGGCCGATTATGGAATAAGAAGAGTGTTCTCGGCCCAGGCATACAAGCATGCCATATTGTGTCCCAGCAGCATTACAACGTCTATCCTGTTCCTAATACTTTTGGCGACGATCAATACAGTGCGCGGAGTTTGTGCGAGGCTTAGAAACGTACTTGGTCGGCCAAAATGGCATACTCTTACTCAGCCATTTCCATGATTTCTTCGATAACCGACTGTTTTCAATTCATCCTGAAACATCACAGATTCGTGTTTTCGTGCCCGCCGTACGATGTTCTGTTGGAATATCACGGGTCTACTGCCCACTTACCCCGCATGGTTGATCGCAAGGCCTTACGACATCATTATGACATGTGTTGTATCGAGAATATGGCTGCTATGATGTCTTTGTCGGACGCCTACAGCCCACTAGACCTTGTGAAAGATAGGCGGCTGGACTTGAACCAAATGGAGGATTACAGTCGCAGGAAGCGGCGGCGAGTTTCAGGAGATGACGATGCCATCTGGATTCATGACGGATGTAACCAGTCATTGGGGGGGGCTCTTCTGGGATGGTCATATCACACACTCCCGAGAATCATAAGTCATTTTTGGCAGACGTTGACTGGGAACTGAGAAAGATACAAGCCATTAGATAGTGCTTCCATTCCCAAACTTGTGCCAGTCACTGCATGAGGTAAGGCCGAAGACTTCCCTTCTGCTTAGCACCCCAAGGCGTTTTACTAATACAGACTATAACACAGTACAAACGAACCCAAGCATCCTTGCAACATTGCACCTTACAATAACAATAACAACAATCAATAGCGGCACTAGCTGACGTAGCGGTCTCTACCAATTCCGGGCGCACGCGTGTATCTGACAAAAGTAGGTTACTTGTTGTGTTGCAACCCTTAGAGAACAATGCTAATAAGGCCTAGTAGCTAAATTAGTCCTCCACAACGTTGACGATAGCCTTAACGAATACGCGGTGGAGGAGATACTGGCAGCAAAGAACGCCCCAAGGCTGCGGCAGGAAGCGACAAGTACTAGTCAAATGTAGGGGCTGGCTGCAACCGATGTAGGAACCACTAGCTAACTTGCAAGTCACGGAGGCACGAGAGCAATTTGAGTCACAATAGGGGGATATATGCACAAACAACGGACCCTTGTCGGCCGCGGAATTCCTACATGACGAACTACAAACGGAAGCGAAAAGTACACTTGTCAAATCCGAAAAACAACTAATTCTGCCCCGGAGCGTGAGACAACATCAAACGAAAACAACTACATACAAACAACCGCTCACCGGGCCAGCTCATCCTCCGCATCGCAATCGTCGGGTCCAGGAGCAGGCCACTCAGATTGAGGAGTTACGCTGCTTCGCGCAAATAATGGCTACAACCTGGAGCCAGGACAGACCTAAACGGAAGCCTCTCCCTATAGCGGTACCATACGATAGCAATTGACTAGGCTTCTAGGTGTAGAGGGCTGCAAGAACTTAGAAGCTTACAGCTGATAAGGCCTTTATTAGCATAGCATAGGATGAGTGGTATCTTACCAACTAGTGCCTTATGCTAGGATCTAGAACTATACAGCAGCCTATTATAAAACAGGGAAACAGAAAGGCTATAACATCTAGGGATTCCTCAACTACCTAGAGGCAGTCTTTGTAGACTTACATTAGTAGAACTATATAATTGCAGAGCTTAACTAAATTAAATAGAGAGAAGGCAAGTAGTTCTTAGAATTTTTTATTTACTTTACAAGAAAAGCTTAACCTAGCAAAAGGCATAGGTTAGGATAATTACCAAGAGAGGTAAAGCTAGTGAAGCTCTATACAGAAACAAAGAAATAAGGGATTGTAGTAGGCTGGGATGTCATGGCTCTCTAGTCGGTGTACAAACAAGGCACACGCCACTCAGTCCCCTCAAAGCTCCTTATCATCGCTCTTTCTGCACAGAAATTCTGTCATCGTCCTGGATAAATACCTTAGTTGTCGCTCTAACCCATGCCCAACTGAGCGCCTCCGTATGTGAAGTGAGTCGGTATGTTCTCGTTCATTTCCAGGCCGAAATACTGCTACTTAACCTTACGTCGACCCCGTGGGTAATTTAAGCCCATAAGAACTACGTACTAGCTCGTGCTGAGCAGGGGCGGCATTATCAAGGCTAGATGATCCATTGGACTTGGTCCAGCTCAAACGAAGACACCGAACTACAAGAGAACGGTAGGGAGGGACCCCAGAAAAATTTTAGTTGACAAAGATACCAACAACAGTTTCTAATGCCTCAAGATCTAAAGTGCGGAGAATTCTTGACCTGACAGCTGACCATCTCAGGCCTGCACTTCCACTGTGACTTCAGCCCGGCTTGCCACAGGCATAGCGTCGATGATGACCTTGTCCAACGGTTTCTGGTCGCGGAGCACTTCGGCTTTCTGGGGAGCTGCTTCTTTCTGCGCCCCCTGCGCGACATCAACCGTGGTCACACCATGCAGGTTATAGCCAGTGTCACTGGCGTCCACGAACGCATCCAGTCCATCCCCCCCACGCGGGAACTGCTTGACCAGGTCCTTGTGCAGCTCGAGGACCTTGCACATCTCCTTGTGCGTCACGTCGTTCAGGAAGACGCACTCACCGATAGGGCTGATCGGGACGGCAAGCCGGAGCTTGCCATCGCGGGTCCTCAAGATGGCCGCCGTAGCTTTGTCCAGGAGCGGCCCGTCAAATTGATGGTGGTCCATCGAGAGCCCGGCCCGCGAGAACAGGCGCAGGAGACGAAGGTGGTCTTCGTGCGATAATAAGCCGCGGACGCGACTGAGAGTTGCAGAGTAAGCCATGTCGATTGAGATGGCGTGTCCGTGTCGCAGCGGAGGGTCAGGGACAAGTTCATGGAGGGGCGACCAACTAAGTCCGTTAGCAGAGAAGAAGAGAAGAGACTGATACAAGTGGGTTGGCGGGAGCTTACGTGTGGCCGTAGGCAATGACCCTGTCAAGCATGATCTCGTGCAAGTTGGGCGACTCAAGCTTCAACATCTCGTAGATTCCTGCCCTGCAGATCTTGTCTGCGGCAACCTTGATCTCCTCGGAGCTTTCAAGTCGGCCGAAGGCTGTCTCGATCATCTGCTCGCAGTACTTGTCTAGTAGGTCAAAGGTTGCCTTGTCGGCGCAGGACGAGATTTTGATGAGCTCGGCGAATCCATTGCGGATCTGTCCGACAGGTAGTGTGCGGAGGAAGGTGAAGTCGAGGAACGTGTGTATGGGGGCATGGTAGGCACCCAGTCGGTTCTTGTAATTGCCATAGTTTACGGCAACTTTGATAGAGACCGAAGCATCGATTAGTCCGATCACGGTGGTGGGCACGCGGACGTAGTTGGTGTTGCGGCGGTAAGATGCGCAGGCAAAGCTAAGAATAGTCAGGCACCCAGATCCAAGACTTTTAAATCCTGGGCTTGGTATCACGTACCCAGCGACGTCGGTAACCAAGCCTCCTCCTACAACTAGCACAGGCTCCTTTCGGAAAATGCCAAACTCGTTCATGGAGTCGACGATGCTCAAGAGCGTGTCCATAGTCTTGGCTTTCTCGCCAATCATGGTCTTGTGGATGGTGAGTTTGATCTGGTAATGATCAAAGTACTTCTGGATCACGTCTCCGTAGAGCGTGAAGATGTTGTAGTCCATTACGGCGAGGCAACGCTGCCACTTGCTGTAGCACTTGGATAGCTGAGGGTTCTCGATGTGGAAGACCCCGTCGAGGAATTCGAAACCGTACTCGATCTTTTCATAGCCGCATACTGCGAAGCCATTGGAGACTGGCTCCACGGTAGCTTTCATGTCAGACATGTTGAGATGACGAGGACGAAATGGCAGAGAGGGCTCTTGAGAATGCTGAGCTGATATAGTTTCCTCGGCTGATCCAGACAATGATGCTTGCTGAGCAGCGTCGGGACAGATAAATAGGCTGTTCCGTCCAACCTTGCTGCTCCTTTTTCCCGCAGTCCATATGTATTCACTCGATGATTCATGATGCTACGCTATTAACTGCAATGGAACTTCGCCCAAACGCCTGCTCCGCTCCATCCGCATTTGGTTGGAAGATCGCGCGCCGACGGGCGGATGGAGTCGTGCAACGCCACAGTCAGATTCAAGGAATAGAAAGCCTCCAGCTGGAGGCGCTTCCCAGCGGTTCGACCTTATCTGAAACCTACAGCACCCTCAATTAGATTTTCGGCATGGTATCGATGTCTTCACAAGCAACAGCGGTGAAGCGGGCTAGTCCAGTCGCCGTTGATGGTTGATCCCACTTACACATCGATGATGGAAAGTATATATTTGATTTGCGGGACACAATGGCGCATTCGTTACACGGCATATGCACCTGGTCAATAACTCATAATCATGATATCATGAAAGCCATCAGCCACCGTGTTTGCTACCATATATCGCGTATTCCAGTCCCCTTCCATCATCCGGTTTTCTGGCTGTGGCAGACGTAGGGATAGCATTTCAAGATTTCGATCTATGATCCGCATATCTGTTACAACGTCCATCGTTTAGTGGTCAAGCACCAGCCCGGCTTGGGGATAGCCTTGAACGCAGATCGTTTTCTCAGGTCCATACGTTGTGTAAACGGCCAGTTGGGGACACCCAGCTGCTTGTCCTGGGGAGGGAACTCTACTCACAGTGCAAGAGCCCAGACTCTCTACACCCACTTCATCTATTCACACACAGCCCTCGTATCGTACGTGGTCACCATCGGGAGAGACATGCAGCCATTCGATTGCACAAGGGCGTACGCAGAGCAGGAGGAAATCTACTTTGATGATGGAAGAGAGGCAGAGCTGTTGCGTTATATCCTTGCTAGAGATGACATCGACGACATTCGAGGATCGCCTCAAAAGGTCCTGGGAGCCATTGACGCCTTTGGCAAGCAGAAATACTTGATGAACGTGGGGCAAGACAAAGGAGCAATTGTCACCAAAGTGATCGCTTCGTCGAAGCCTAGCGTCATGGTAAGTAAACTTTTTGTTGTTTTCATCTTCCCTGGCACGTCTGATAATCGGTGGCACAATTGACAACGGACTCAGGTCGAACTCGGCGGCTACGTAGGCTACTCGGCCATCTTGTTCGCAGATGCCGTTCGAGCCGCTGGAGGAGAGCAGTATTTCTGCCTCGAGCAAAACACAGAGTTTGCCAGTATTATTCGCACGCTCATCGACCTCGCGGGATTGAACGGGCTTGTTACTGTGATAGTCGGTGACAGTAGCAGCTCACTTCGTCAATTGAAAGAAGAAATGGGCATCGCGCAGGTTGATATCCTCTTCCTGGACCACCACAAGCCTTTTTACGTGCGAGATCTGAAGCTTTGCGAACATCTCGGCCTCATCAAGCCTGGTAGTACTCTTGCAGCGGACAATGTCATCAAACCGGGCAACCCGCCTTATCTAGATTATGTCAGAAGCACAGTTGAGCAAAAGAAGAAGAAATTAATGCTCGCTGACGAGACAACACGCAAAGCGCAGGATGACGAGTCCATGGGGAATCCGAACCTGATCTACGAAAGCACTCTTGTCGAGAGTTTTGAGCCAACCGGCATTCCGGTAAGTTTTACTGCCCACAACAATTGTGAAAAAAATATAATAAAAAAGGCCGTGTTGTTTCGTACGTGTGATTAACAGCAGAAATGATAGGATGGCGTCGAGATTTCCCGCTGCGTTGGGCTGCAGGAGTGACTGATCACAATGGGACCTTCGATGCGTCATAGATGCGAAAGATGATGATGGGCTGCATGAGCTGGCTGGCTGGCTGGCTGGCTGGCTCGAGTTGTATCAAGACGCAAACGGCGCCCTTGCGTCACCGATATGAATGCATATGTCAGCACGGCACGGTGAGTAAACAAGATAGAGAAGAAATCCGCGGCTACTTCGTACTTGGCTCAACATTAGCGTGTCGTAACCTGATAAGTAATGCTTTGATGCTTTTGATGCTTCCAAACGCCGCCCCCTCGCCGTTAGCCCGCGACATGATGGCGCGGTCTGCGGCATGGCACTTCTTCAAGAACCTATGTCTTCTCATCCTTAGCGTAGCATTCTTGCCAATCAACACAATTGCCGTCGTTTCCTCGCTAGTCTATTCAAGTTTCCAGGGCCGCAGTCGTCGAAATGTGGTGTCGGGTAGAAGAATCCTGGTGACTGGCGTATCCATGTCGAAAGGCCTGGCAATCGCGCGTCTTTTGCATCGCCAAGGGCACACTGTTATTGGGGCAGATCGTTCCCATTTGTCCGCTGGCCGAGTTTCTAGGGCGATAGAGAAATTCTATGTCTTGCCACCGTTTACACCCAGCACCGGTCGCGCGGAGATACAAGAAGATCCATACATATTGAGCTTACTCGAGATTGTTCTCACCGAGCGCATTGACCTCTGGATTCCAGCATCAGATGTCAATGGCCAATTGCACGATGGCCTGGCAAAGGAGCTCATCGAGACAAAGACATCGGCCAAGGTCATCCAGTTCGGTTTCGACGACGCCTTGACGTTGGACAACAAGGCTGCCTTCATGGAGCTCGTTCAATCCCTTGGGCTCACAACCCCCGATACAAAACGCATCAGCAGTAAAGCCGAGCTACAGGAGTTCCTGAGAGCAAGGCAGGGACTAGCGTCGAGTTTGGGTGAGAAGCAGTACCTGATCAAGCCGATTGGCGTCAACGATGTGGCCCGATACGACATGCCGCTCCTGCCCCTCGGAACCGAGAGAGAGACTATGGCCCGAATTGACGCCATACCCTTCGGCGGCGGCAGTGATTACATCGCGCAAGAGTACATCCGAGGCGATGAATTTTGTACCCATGCGCTCGTCATTCGCGGCCAAGTGAGAGCTTTCGTGGCATGTCCGTCGTCGGGGCTATTGATGCATTACACTGCTCTGCCCCAAGATTCTCCCTTGAGTCTCGCGATGCTGGACTTTACCAGCCAGGTAGCCAAAGCAAAGGGGAAGAACTGGACCGCACATCTGAGTTTTGACTTCCTTGTTCCTCATCATCATCAGACGGCCTGTAGCGGCGACGACATGGACGGAGTAGCGGCGAAACTAGTTGTGTACCCGATCGAATGCAACCCGAGAGTGCATACCGCCGTGCTATTGTTCAATGGAGAACCACAATTGGCAGCCGAGTACCTCTCGTGTCTTTCTGCCCTGGACCGCGACACAAGAGACCGGCATGTCGGGTACGAGCCACCGCTAATATGCCCAGCTCAACCTCGCTGTGTATACTGGATTGGACAAGACGTCGTCGAGAGCGTCCTGTACCCCGCTTGGCAGACTCTAATCATGTCGTCGATGGACTGCAAGTCTCTGAGAAACAGTGTTGGGGCTTTTGGTGAGCGCCTGCGCCATTGGAAAGATGGCCTTTTCGAGGCATGGGATCCGCTGCCGTTCTGGTGGACGTACCACATTCAATGGCCTGCACTGTTCTTGCGATATTTGATCAAAGGGAGGTGGCACAGGGCAAATGTCAGCACCGGCAAACTATTCCAGGCAGCTTGAATAAATAACTTGCCTTGTCCTCGGCCCGTTGTGCAGCCCAATATGAATAGTCGTTCTTCTACACAACCGTCACATTTCGAACGGTAATCATTGAGCCTCAAAAAAATCCGACCGCACTGCATTCTGTAGTTTCTTCGCTTTCACGTCGTCTCTGGGTCCGGGGGGGTCTGCATCGAGAGCAATCGTCACACCTGTTCCCGCAGCTGATTCGTATGACTTGCAGTGATTTGTATTAATTAGCTGAGTTTTGTCCCTTGCCGCCTGTATAAGACATACGTACAACGACAGCCCGCGTGGCGACGCGAGAATGCAGTCCTTGTTCTGCATTGTCTGTAATGTTGCATTCTTTCACCAAGACGCCACACCTACTTCTATGGACACCAGTCGTATTTCCATATTTCCGTGTCAATGCATCATCGTCTGCTGTCGTTGTACTCGGGAAAGTAGGAAAGTGTGGCTATCCCTCAAGTCCAGTCGTGACTTCCTAATTCGGCATCTTCCACTCATCCTCTTGGCTCCAATTGATTCCAATTGATTCCAATTGATTCCATTGATATCCTTGGCGTCTTCCGAAGACATGACACCGGGCCCAACCCCAGGCACGATCTAACATCCAAATCTGAACGGGACGCATGACCTTGCAAAAGTTGCCCTTACAAGTCACTTTTTGATGCTTCTGTGGCACCTGTGGTGCGTCCTATCCAGTTCTCTCTTTGCTTGTCTGGCCGAACTAGCCCATCCAACAGCAAGCAGCCCGAGGTCTCGCACCAGTAACACATGATGCATACACACACCTGATTGACTTGACGACACATGGCTGCGAGTGTTCGGAAGCCAACGCTTATGGTATCCGACAATTGAGTTCCAATATGCGGATATACTCGACACAACTGTTGCTTCATCACAGAGCGGTGTGCTATGGTGTGCATCTTGCACCCCGCTCTCATCGGGCACCCTGCATGTGGCAGAAGAAAAGAGGCTGTGTGCCCCGCCAAAAACTCCAGACTGAAGAAAAATCGAAATCCAAGATCGGATTCCCATCGCTCGGCGGCGGTGACTGTTCCCGTACCGGGGCACAATTGATAGTCCGGGAACTTTTCTTTTGTTCTTCTCTTTCTATCAAACTCAACATCCCAATTACACACCCCGTTTGGATAGCAACCAACAACATTTCCAGACAAGCCATATTTGGCTCTGCTGCCCCGATATCGGACATCTGTTCGCCTCTTTCGATATGCCTTCTCTTCTGGGCCACGATGAGACCAACGGGCTTTCCCAAGAGGTCAATGGCCCTCCAAGACCTGAAACGCCGGCCGGGTGCATGGCCTTGACGGACTACAGCATCAATCCCTCGCCGCCATCGCGGGAGAAGAGAGCGAGGCTGCGGCAAGCCGTTCCGGAAGATCTACTATTGCCCAATGGATATCCAGACGTTTGTGTTCCCTTTCCCTGTGTCTTGAGCTTCAATCGTGGTGTTTCTTCTTATATCGGTTGCTGACTTGATTTACACAATAATCATGCTTGTCACGATAGTATCTGCGCATGATTGCGAGTGCCACCTCCAGAGTCTATGAAGCCTGCAAAGTCACCCCGCTTACCCCCGCCATCAACCTGAGCAATCGACTCGAATGCAATGTCCTCCTGAAACGAGAAGACACACAGCCCGTGTTTAGTTTTAAATTGCGCGGCGCTTATAACAAAATGGCCCACCTCGACCCTGCTGTGAGTTGGAAAGGCGTTGTTTGCTGCTCCGCCGGCAACCACGCCCAAGGCGTAGCCTTTTCGGCAAGAAAACTCAAGATCCCTGCCACCATCATCATGCCCGAGGGAACGCCCAGCATCAAGCATACGAACGTGGCGAGACTGGGCGGTCATGTCGTGCTGCATGGCGCCGACTTTGACGCTGCCAAGGAAGAGTGCGCACGGCGCGAGAAACAAGATGGCCTTATCAATATCCCGCCTTTTGATGATCCTTATGTTATTGCCGGCCAGGGCACCATTGGAAACGAGCTTTTTGGACAAGTCAACATGTCCAAGGTTGAGGCCATTTTCTGCTGTGCAGGCGGGGGTGGTCTCATCGCCGGTATCGGTTTCTATGTGAAGCGCATGGCTCCCCACGTCAAGATGATCGCAGTCGAAGCCTATGATGCGAATGCCCTGGCTCAATCATTAAGGAAAGGCGAGCGGGTCGTGCTTAAAGAAGTTGGCCTATTTGCAGACGGCGCGGCTGTGAAAACGCTAGGCGAGGAGACCTTCCGCATCTGCCAGGATGTAGTTGACGAAGTAGTTGAAGTCACGACGGATGAGATTTGCGCCGCTATCAAGGACATGTACGACGACACTCGATGCGGATTAGAACCGGCGGGTGCCTTGTCCATCGCTGGGCTGAAGAAATACGCATCACAGCACTCCTCTCAAGACTCGAACCGCACTCTTATTGCTGTCACATCTGGAGCCAACATGAACTTTGACCGCCTGCGATTTGTCGCCGAGCGCGCTGCTGTCGGCGAGGGCAAAGAAGTTCTCCTGGCAGTTGCTATTCCCGAACGACCAGGGGCATTTGCCAAATTGATCGATACCATCATGCCTTATGCTGTTACCGAATTCAACTACCGATATGCTGATAGCGAAGTCGCCAACGTCATGATTGGTCTGTCACTGACGGAACCGGCCGCGAAGCGAAATGAAGAGCTGCACATGCTTCTAGAACGCATTCGTCAAGAGAACATGTCTGTGACTGACCTCTCTGGCGACGAGCTCGCCAAAAGCCACCTGCGGTATCTAGTTGGTGGCCGCTCTTCTGTTGCGAATGAAAGACTCTACATGTTTAGCTTTCCGGAGCGACCGGGTGCGTTGGAGCGCTTCCTCAAGACACTTCGTCCCCGATTTACCATCAGTCTGTTTCGCTACCGGAACTATGGCGGCGATATCGCCAAGGTGCTCGCCGGTATTTCATGTCCTGACCAAGATAGCGGAGAGCTGGCGCAATTTCTTGCCGACGTCAATTACCCGTTTGAGGAGTGCACGAATTCAGATGTATTTAAGACCTTCCTGAGAGCATAGACATAAGAAATGCGGGAGTACGAATGAATAGATCATAGAGTATATTGGTCTCGGTCGTCCGAGGCGTCGGCGTTTAAGGATGGATTGAAGAGGCTTTTCTTTTTTTTTTCTTTCTTTTCTTGACTGCCGTCTATCAGCAGCATCTCCCATATACATATGGAGGGATGGGTCCCATGAAAATATTCGAGAATCTCAGTCATCAAAGTAGGATATAACAGCTTGCAGTTGACCTATGGCTGCAGCCCGTAACTCGACATTCTATTCTACTTCATTTAAAAAGGGCATCACGGTGCTAGAAATTCGCGCCGCAGCTAACGACCGCCTGATAACGTCGTCGAAAGCAGTCTGTATTCCAGGATGAATCCTTCCAGGCAAGGATAATGCCAGGACCAGCTTTCTTCCCGACAGGCAAGTGTGTCCAACCAGCCCGCCCACCCGATTGGACAGGAGCAATTTAGGCGCCACGCGCCGCATCACCCAGTGGCCAGCATCAGTGATTCGGGCCGGAAGTGGGGAGGGGAGAAGGAGGGAGGGGGTGCGCGTCGCAAATGATATCGGAAACAAAGATTCCCAAGACCGCCGGCTAATGCCATGTCGCGTCGCACCATGGTCTGATACGAGACGAGGCGCTGGTGCATGCATGGCACGAACCGTCGCAGCCCGGCCTCTGTCAGCTCGGGAATTAGATGGCGTAGCAGCGGTACTTCCTTGGCCGGATTACAAAAGGGGGGATAAATAGAGAGCTCCGTGGCGCTTACTCTCTGTTGCTTCTCGCAGTTGGTTGCGCCGGGTGCAAGGGTGGCGGGGTTGCACGGCCGCTGATGGCCGAACAGCCATCACCAACCATCTCTTTACAGACTAGACTAGTCTGTAGAGAGTTCCGTAAGACTTGCGCTTCCGAGCCCCACTTTTCTGACTAGTACGCCCCCTCTAGGACAAGTAGGTTTATGCTTTGTAACGTGACGTTAAGTCTACCAGGCTATGTATTTCAGTGTAAATTAGAATAGTAATAGATATACTACCAAGCGTAGAGATTTGATTGGTCGAATATCCTAGTCAGCACGGAGGTGTAGTCTTATGGCCAATAGGATACCCGCGAACTGAGGAGAGGTACAGTGTACACAGTGTACTGTGTACAGGACCCGGATAGGGGGCACATCATAGATGCTCCTCTCTCTGTTGCGTCAGTTCGTTGCGGCATGCAAGATGAAGAGTTACATTAGTAGGTTACTATTACTACATAGGCCGTGAGCCACAACAACTACCATTTCAACTAGGAACTCGCATATCCAGCTTATAACTAACCTGGTAATAGCCAAGATTACCACTGCACCACTTTCCTCGCCTAGGTACCTAGGTAGCTACAAGGATGAACAACAAGCTTCTTTGCATCCTACCTTATCCTACATACGTCCAAGGGTTTCCAATCTTTCTTCATCCTCATAGGTCACAGTTACCTACTGACCAAGCCAGTCGCGCTCAAAAGGACATCACTGGGTACTTCGTATTTCCTGGCTACTGACGGTCGTGCGGCGTGGGGACCCTTGAGCGAGATTGGGCTAAATAGGAAACGCAGCGGGTGATTTATTATTGCTTGCCAAGACATGATATTACAAGCTGTGGAGTGCAGGAACCGTCTCCAGTTGTATCGAGTCCGATAGCCGCCGTACTAACGATTGAGTCACTTCTAGCAACCTTCCGCAGAGCTTCCATTGCAGGGATGCCCTAGCTGCGGCTTGCTTAAAAACAAGTTATGAGGCCGGAGCTCAATTGCAAACCACGCCCTTACTCTAGTGTCCTGACGGGGCTAACGGGTCCCGGACGATATCGTGCTTAGCCTAAGGATACTAATGTCAGCATTATCCGCGGCCGGGAGCGGTGCGGTTGCAGCAATGGCAGTTAAAGAACTGTGCGTCAGTCAGTTGGTCATTTGCGGCGCGGGCCACTGGCCACCATCACCATCAGTTCCTGATATCCGCACCATTAGCAAGACAGAACCGAAGTATGGCGAAAATCACTACGAGGTCAGCAAGGGGACCGAACCCGACCGATGACAGGCCTCAGTAGGGCTGGGGAGGTCCCGGCCGTGATAAAATTCGCCTATTCGCCAGGCTCGTCACGAAACCCGGCAGGTAGGTAGCCATTCCAACGGACTTGAGATAGATGGGACGTGTCTATTCCGTCGGCTCTGCTTATCCAAACAGTGAACAAGTGTGGGTGGCATCATCCTCGCAGGTGTGGCACATGAGCCGAGCTGTGTTCAGTTTGAATGTGTACGCACGACGCACGGAAGCCATAGACCATAACGAACGAACGATGAGGCGTACACTGCTTTCGTCGTCCATAAGAAACAGATGACGACCTTAGCGCACGGGACGGAGTATTGTGTGTTGTGTATTGTTTTCTGGACATTCTTTGCGTATTGTTTCAAGGACGACGTCAGGGGATTGTAACCCCTCGGTCCTTTGACCAACTGAGATTGGACGGAGCAAAGACGAGGAGGGGGTCGTGGCAGGACTTGTCGCTGACGCTTGGAGCGCAAATTGTCCTGGTCTAGCAAGTCGAGTTATATGTACTATTTATTTGGAGGTTGGAAAACGTTTTCTGCTTCAAACACCCGGGTCGCGTTACGCAACCAGCACCACAGCTGGAGGCCAGGTCTGGAGGCTAGGGGGTGGAAGTTTTGGGTGAAGCGAGGCGAGGGGATCGTGTAAATTTTTTTTTTTGCCCGCCTGCCTGCCCTGCATAATTTGTCCGAGAAACACGCAGCAAGAACACGCAGCAGGAACGGGGAGGGCTGCGAGGAGCTGGTTGGTTGGGCAGTTACGGGTCACCACCCCAGCGCAATGTTGTCTGCCTGCTTGCCTGCCTGCCCTCCTGCCTACCTGGGTGCCTGCCTGCCTGGGGGGCTAAGTGCCTTCTTTTTTCTTAAAAAGAAAGAAAGAAAGAAAGAAAGAAAGAAAGAAAAAGATGAAAGAGGACATTAAAAGCAGTTGCTCTGCGGTTTTCGCTTGTAAATATAAATCAACCCAGCCACCCCCGTCAGTCAAGCTGGACTGTCTAGATTGGGGCAAGGCAGGAGCTCCTGACTGAGTGGCCTGTCGTTTTCCTCTGCCTGACTCAATGCAGGCGCGCTCTTGCCGCTCCTGGTCAGCTCGTGCCAGCTCTTTCCTGCCCAGCTCCATGGTGCGGAGCACGGAGCACGGGAGGCAACGGGGCTTTAATATTGCTGAGACTGCTGCTTCTGGCCTGGTTTGGTTCTCGTACCAGCCAACCCCGGTACCGGAACGGACTTTTGACGTTGTCGCCGCTTCACGTTTGTACATCTGCCATCGAATGCTACCGAAAAGTATGCCGTATGGCGGTTGACGTTCGAACCTGGCGCCGAATGCGATCATTGTGGCCAATCCAACATCCAACCAACCTCCCAATCTCACTCAATTAGAATTCTGCTCACCCCAGCCAAGTGCCCGGCCACTGTGCGCTGTGCGGTTGCCGCCACCAAGCTCCCAAGTACCGTTTTACCCTGGTTCGCCTCCACCCTGCACCCTGCACCCTGCACCCTGCACCCTGCACCCTCCTCCACCTCCACCCTCCTCCTCCACCCTGCACCACCACCACCACCCCTCACCCCGTCACCGGCCGTCGTCGCTTCTTCTTCGAGTCTTCGAGTCTTCGAGTCTTCTAGTCTTCGTCTTCTATTCCGTACTGTCGCGGCGGCTTCCATTCCATCCATCTTGCTCCGAATTCGAGCAGGCAACATTCTCCTCGCTCCGTCGGCTTTGTACAATAGAGTGCCTGCTTTTGTGCTATGCATGCTTCCTCACTGCGCTTCAAACCGCGGAGCATTTCTTCTTCTTCTTCTTCTTCTTCATCTCGCGCAGTATATTTTTCTGGGCTGCCAACGCTTCATCCCGCTTCTGCCTGCTGTTTTCATTAACCATTTCGACCAGAGCCCAGAGTCCGCACTCCGTCGCAGCGCCGTCATAAGCCATCTGTTACAACGTTTGCCGTCCATTTATTCCGCCGAGCATCATCATCATCCTCAGTCTTTGACAGTCGCTACATCGAGACATACATATCGTTGGCGCCATCTGCAATTTGCACAGCCAGCCTTGTTGCCAGTGCAGCCCACGAGCCCTCCCATATCCTTGACAGATCACCTTCCGGTAAAGTGTCGGATTTGCCGCTATCTGATGTGGCAGTCGGGAAACAGCCCACCCAGCACCAACCAACCGGTTTGTTTCATGTTCATTTCTCTTTTAAAGAGCGCTGGCCGGCACATCCCAGCCCTTGTCCGATTTCATTTCCCGCGTCATCAACCAGTCGTGGTGATTGGGTCAGATCATTAGAACGGCCAGCCAGGATTCTCGCTCATTAGCTGGAACGTCGACCAACAGCGACAGGAGCATGCCGCAGCCCTGCATTACCCGCAATCCCTACAGCTACGCAAAACACCACGAGCTTTTGATGATCTGGCGATCGAAACCTAGATTATAAGCTATTGGCATTCCCGGCGCAGCGGCCGTATTGGCCGCCCTGTGTCGACAGACGTGGACCGCAACGCCAGGTTCTAGCAGTTCACTGGGGGCTGTCACGCTTCCGAAGTCAGCATTTCGCCTCACCCATCACCGCCGACTTGTATTCAGGAAACTTCCTGAATTCGTGGTCCTGATGCGTCGGGGACGGTCTCCCGGCTCTGCTTCGCCATTCCGGGCGCTGGCTCATCATCAACAGACAGCTTCCCCCTCCACGTCAACCGATCCCAGCTCCGTCATAAGGTCTTTTGATGTCGACTCCAACCCCGCGCGGCCAGTACGGCCCTCGCCTCTTACCGCCTCAACGATTCGAGATATGCCGTTGGATCTAGTTGAGCGCATCCGATCATTTCCTCTATTCCTCTCGGCTCCCGAAGAATTCCTCATTGCCATTGGCAATCACCTCAAGCCACAAATCAATGGACCCAACGACCATATAATCACCGAAGGCGATGAAGCAAAGGCCATGTATTGGCTGGTGCGCGGTGTAGTGGCCGTGACCTCGCGTGATGGAGAGGCAGTGTATGCCGAACTGAAGCCGGGTGCTTTCTTTGGCGAGATTGGAGTTCTAATGGACATGCCGCGTACTGCCACAATTGTTGCAAGGACGAAATGCCTTTTGCTTGTTTTGAAGAAAGAAGATTTACAACTCGTCATGCCTAAATTTCCTGACATGGAGAAAGCAATTCGAGAAGAAGCCCAGGAACGACTGCACTTGCTTAAGAAACAGCGACAGGAGCGTGGCGCCAGCGTGAAATCGGCCAAAAGTGACTTCACCCCCCGAACGACCGTCCCTGGCGAGGTTTCGACCGGCGAGAGCGGAGCTATAAAAGATGGCGCCGTGGTCAATACAAAGAAGCGCAAGTCGCCAAGTCCTGGCGTAATTGAAGATCTCGCCGCTGGTAGTGCTATCGGAAGCGGATTTGTCAATATTCGAAAGACACTTAAGGAGCTACCTCTGTTTTCTAATTTGCCCCCGGATATCCTGCACTTTCTAGGTTTGAGTGTGCAGCCAAAGACTTACCATCCTTTTGTTGAAATCATATGTCAGGGCACGCGGGGCAATGAAATTTATTTCATCGTACAGGGCGAGGCTGAAGTCATCCATGACCAACCCAAGGAGAAGCAGCATGGCGAACAGAGAGCATTTTCGATACAGTCACGGCCTCGATTGAAAGCTGGGCAATATTTTGGTGAAGTTGCAAGCTTGGGGCTGTCGCCAGGAAGGACCGCAACCGTTCGATCTATTACGACGGTTGAATGTTTGATGATTCCCGGTGAAGTCATGGAGGAACTGTGGCGTCGATGTCCGCCAGATATCAAATATCAAGTGGAGGAGACGGCCAGAATACGGTTGAAGACCCAGGACGAGGACATGAAGATGGCGGACCTGGATAACAAACTACAAATCTCGATATCGGACCCTCCTACTCCCTCGACTCCTGCAAAGGGACCCTTGACCAACCTCACATTCACCACGCCTTCAGATCAAGGATCTTCCAGCCCAGATGACATAGAAGTCATGGAACCAAAGGATCCGGATCCGTTTCTGAGTGTCAATATGGAAAACTTGAGGAATCGCCGACGACAGTCTTTGGCTCCTCCAACACCACCACCGAGCGAAAACGCGACGGCCATTCGACCCAATGGCCATCGCCCATCTTTCATTGACCTCAGCCCAATTCGCTTTAATCCTAGCGAGAGGCTCGAGTCCGGTGTTCCGGCAAAAAGAGCCAGGACTGACACGAGCCGGTCGCTGTCACTCTGCGTACCGGCCTTGAATGATGAGGTGCTTGTCCAAATATTCCAGCACCTCGATATCAAGGAACTTTTACGCTTGCGTCTTGTCAGTACCCGTTGGCGGCATCTCCTAACCACGTCTCCCAAAATCTGCAATGAGGTCGATCTATCTCGTTATAATCGTTTTGTTACCGACCATGCGCTTATACATGTCCTGGTTCCTTTCATCGGAAGGCGGGCTACGTCCATGGACCTGAACAACTGCTTTCATGTCACGGATGAAGGATTCTCTGTCCTGTGGCGCCAGTGTGGTAAGAACATCAAGAGGTGGCGCATGCAATCCGTATGGGATGTCTCTGCGTACCAAATTCTCGAGATGAGCGAAAATGCCAAGGAACTGGAAGAGGTAGATTGGAGTAATTGTCGAAAGGTGGGAGACAACCTTCTCGGTCGTGTAGTGGGATGGGTCGTGTCTGAATCATCAATCGCCAAAAAGAGTCCTGTTCACACAAGGACTGCCCAAAAGGAGCAGGACGACAGGAAAAAGATGGCTCAGAGCGCAAACAACCCTTCACTCGGGACGGTGATTGGATGCCCAAAGCTCAACAAGCTGGACCTTTCGTACTGTAAACACATCACAGACAGGTCGATGGCTCATTTAGCAGCTCATGCGTCAAACAGGCTCCGCTCATTATCTCTCACTCGTTGCACATCCATTACAGATGTTGGGTTTGGGGCCTGGGCGCAGTACAGATTCGAGAAGCTTACCCACCTGTGTCTAGCCGATTGCACGTACTTGTCGGACCATGCGATCGTGTCCCTCGTGAACTCGGCCAAAAGCCTTACTCATTTGGATCTCTCCTTTTGCTGCGCCTTGTCCGATACGTCGACTGAGGTGGTAGCACTGGGATTGCCCATGCTCAGAGAGCTCAGGATGGCGTTTTGCGGTAGCGCAGTGAGTGATGCAAGCCTGGAGAGCATTGCCTTGCATCTCAACGAACTGCAAGGCCTCAGTGTTCGCGGCTGCGTCCGGGTCACTGGCAAAGGTTTGGATAATATTCTGCGAGGCTGTGCCCTCCTCAAGTGGGTGGATGTGAGTCAATGTCGCAATCTGGAGCATTGGCTTCGCTCGGGTAGCATCGCAAAATGGGGTTTCGATGATCGTACAAGCAAACATGTTGTACCGTCGGGGTGTTGGGAAGCTGCAGCAACGGAGAGTATGGGGGAGATGCCCCCATTGGCAACCATGAGCGTGGCCATGTTGACAACGCCCAGTTTTCTTCCCCGTTCGGGTCTCGGCATTTTGGGGAAGCGAGCGAGACAGCCGGTGAGATTCATTGTCCAGAAAGGGGATCAGGGCTTGAGATGACGAATGATGAGGGAATTGCAGCGCTTCATATTTTGTGGAAAACGGTCTCTTACTGGGTTTGGAAATGAGGTTTTGGGGGTGATTTGATGAATGTATAGAGAAATCACCGGCGTTCAGGCTTTTTTTTTTTTCTCTCCCTCGCAATGAAAGCAATAGATCTCATGATCCCGGGCTCAGTCCTGTTTGTACTCTGTACTATTTCTTTCCGTGTCGTACTGTTTTCTTTTGTGCAGAAGTCATGTGTAGTAAGTAGGACGCTCTTTGGCGGTTGGAGGACACGGGCCTGGCTCTGCTGGTGCTAACTTATGTGACAATGACATTTTTTTTAAGTAGGCAGTTTTTGATACTCAGACATCTCGTTGAGGACAATACTCTCATCCAGTGACACATCATTGATTTGTTCTGTATCCATCAAGCCTTGGACGGAAAGATTCCACCGTCTTCCAATAAGACCCACGTGACCACTTAAGCTGCAAGTACGTCATGCATAGGTAATGAATGGTTGGTTAATCAGCAAGTCGCCACCCCATTCATCATTCATTTCATGACTTGAACTTCCCGTCCACGAGCAGCACGAGCTAGTACCTACCGACGCCAACTTTTTCATCGTCTACCAACCCCAGCAATCGTTCGCGAACCGTTGTCGACCATGTCGTTCACCGTCAGTGTGCGGCAGAGCCCTCTACGCCTGGCGCAACGACTGCCCGAGCTGTCCAAGTCAGCATTCCAGCCGATCCGAAGCTTCCATCACCAGCCTGCCAAACCCATCAGCAACTTCTTCACGTCGCGCGTGTCAACGATCGCCACCCGAAACGCCCTCGCTCGCGGTGGCAGCCGTTCATTTAACCAAGATGCTACACAGCAAGCCTTCAGAGGTTCTAGCACGAGGAAGCTGCTTGTCGGCGGTGCCATCTTTGGTGGTACCCTGGTTGCCATCAATGCCGTGTTCAATCGTGAGACAAGGGACGATGGTGGCATGCCGCTGTACGAGAGAGAGTACCTGAACAACACCTTCCTGCATACTGGTCTGGGGGTTGGCATTATTGGTTTGACGGCTAGACAAATGGTTCAAAGCGGCTTCGTGTACCGTCTGATGGTGACGAATCCTTGGGTTGTAGGACTGGGTGGCTTGGCCTTGAGCTTCGCAACCATGATCGGAACGCGGTCCATCAGTCCCGATAAGTAAGTTCAAAACGCGCGGGAAGTTTTTACAACGTCAGCAACGAGATGGACAAGACGCTAACATGACAACCCTGCAGCTACATCCCCAAGTATGCACTCTGGACTGCCTTCAATGCCACGCAGGCTGCCTTTGTCGCTCCTCTCCTCGCTTTCGTCCCGGCCCCTCTCCTTGCCCGCGCTGGTCTTTACACAATTGCCATGATGGGCGCTCTTTCTATCGTCGGAGCTACGGCTAAGCAAGAGAAGTACCTGTACATTGGAGGTCCACTCCTCGCTGGAGCCGCCATTGTCGCTGTATCTGGTCTTGCTCCCCTCGTGGTTCCTGTCACGGCTGTGCGAACGCTTGCTTTTACTGAGAGCATCTGGTTGTATGGTGGTCTTGCCGTCTTTGGTGGTTTCACGCTGTACGATGTGCAAAAGGTGTTGTACCACGCTCGCATGGCTCAGGCCGGCATGATGAAGCGCGATCCCGTAAACGAGAGCATTTCGCTGGAACTTGACTTTTTGAACATTTTCGTTCGCATGGTCCAGATTCTGATGATGCAGCAGAACCGCCGAAAGTAAACAGGCTTACGCAGTTGGGCAGGGTGGTTGAGAGCTTTCACCGGTTGAGGATATTGAAAAAGGGGTGAGATTGATTCTTTGCTTTGCTTTGCTTTGATTTTTTTTTTTCTTTTTTTTTTTTTACTTTGTAATGTATACAGAGGTAAACTCCTCTCTGGGCGCGATTGAGCTGTGCCAAATTAGGCAATAGGAAAAGATGTCAAACAATTGTGAATGAATCTTGTGGCGTCGCTGCTGTGAAGCGAATTTGAAATATGCAGATGACGTTGGATGCATAAACGCAAAACTCCAAGGAATTTACTTGTATTCATTCTGCTTCCATCGACTTATCCTCACTTGACAGAATTTACTTGTATTTATTCTACTTTGGCCGTCGGCTTACATTCTCCCTTGACGGAGTCTACTTGTATTACGTCTGCTTCCATCGACCTATCCTCACTTTAGGGGCGGAAACGGTCTCAAGAAATGGCTAGGACACTCGTACCCGCCCGGATTGCTATCCAAATACCCCTGATGATACTCCTCGGCATCCCACCACCTCCCAGCAGGCACAATCTCGGTGACGATAGCGCCCGCCCACCACTGCTCGTCCGCAAGGCGCGTCACCTCCCTCGCGACGCGTTCCTGCTCAGCATCGTGGAAGAAGATGGCAGATCGGTACTGGGGCCCGGCATCCGGGCCCTGGCGATTCAGGCAGGTGGGATCGTGCATGCGGTAGAAGAACTCGACGAGGGCGCGGTAGGAAACTTGGGTCGGGTCGAAGATGATTTGCGCGGCCTCGGCGTCTGCCCGGTTTTGCGTCAGCCAGTCTGTGTTGTGTTGCGTTGCGCGGCGCCATTGGTTTTTTTTTTTTTTTTCGCTTCACTTACGGCCCGTCTGGCCCCCGCATACTTGGGTGTACGTGGGCGCGTCCTGGGTGCCGCCGATGTAGCCTACTTTTGTGTCGACGAGGCCCTTGCCTGCGAAGTGGCGGCGGTAGAGGTGCTCCGTGCCCCAGAAGCAGCCTGCTGCGAGGGTGCAGCGCTGCGCGCCGTCGGGGATCGCGGCTGGCTGGGTGATGGGGAGGCGGGTGGCCTGGGTGAAGGGCCGGGTGAGGCGGGTGATGAAGCTGGGGAGGAGGTTCATTTGGCGTGCGCGGAAGATGAAGATTGGGGGAAGGGGGGGGGGGGGGGGTGTTTGAGGAGGTTCGTAGGTGTTTTGGGAGTCATGGAGTCGTGACGTGCTTTGCCCCGCCGAAATGACGTCGGACAAAGCGGGGCACGGCGGATCGCGGCATTCTTTTAGCTTGGCTACTTACGACCTTGTCCTCTTGCCTCAACTAGATACCACAGTTTGGTCTTCCAGAAGGACAAAAACAAAACGCAGACCTGGCCTCTCTCCCAACTTCAATGGACCCTGCTTCTACCGTCAGACTCCAAGATGGCGTGCGCGACATGTTGCATCGCGGTGAGGCTGTGAAGAAGACGTGCTGCTATGGTCACGTGCCTAGAGGTTTATCAATCTCCAACCTTTCTGATTCGAAAGCAGAACTGCTGCCGTCTCTTGGTCTCTGTCGTGGGCTCGCTGCTAATGCCCTGCTGGAGCGAGGGCTGAGGGCCTAGCAGGGCACAAGCAGTAAGCCTACAACATAGATCATGAGACCACTTCAGCACAACGTTCGAATCAGCAAGGTTAGAGATCAACACCCTAAGCACATGATCAAAGCAGCACACTGTTCCCTGAACCTCGCCTGGGGGCCGCGTAACCTGATGGCGACCGTGGCCGCCGTGGAACTCAACACGGCTACCCACGACCCACAACATCGTCTCCAAACCCTGTGCAGCCCGTAAAGTCGAGGACAAAGGAACAGAAACGAGTCGAGGCGTAACACGAGGCCACTAACTTAGCTATCGCTGACTCAGAAGAAAGGTCGTTGGACAGCTAGGGACTGGGTCAATATTAGCTAAATTAATCTCACCCCAGTGGCCTTGTCGCAGAGTTTCCGTCCCTTTGGCTCCGACTTGACGGATTGTGCAGACTTTGGAGATGCGTTGTTGGTCGTGGGTAGCAGGGTTGAATCCCACCCAGTTGAAAACATGAGGGGCCTATCGGGCATCAATCTCGAGTGTTGGGAAAGGGGGAGGGAGGGAAGAGAAGTCTTTGTAGGCCTTCATGTATGAGCATCGGCCGTTGTTACCTTGGTGGCCTGCCTCATCGTCAAGGTCGTGAGGCTTTCGTCAGGCTCAGGCATGACATGTTGGTTGTCACCGATGCTGTTGTCGACCACCATGCCATCATCAGTGACGATTGGGAATCGGGGGTTGAAACCCACAAATGCTGTTGAAAGGTGAAGAGATGGCGGGGCAGTGAGATTCAAGAAGATCCCTTTACATAGTAATCGGTGGAGGGCAAGCGTATTAGGGCACTGGTGTAACCTCGTTACATAAGGAAGCCCACACATCCTAATTTAGATGGGTGATCTCTTAAACTATCCACAGATAAGCCTGATGCCATTTAAAT
This sequence comes from Balansia obtecta B249, assembly GCA_000709145.1. Lineage (NCBI taxonomy): Eukaryota > Fungi > Ascomycota > Sordariomycetes > Hypocreales > Clavicipitaceae > Balansia > Balansia obtecta. The sequence goes on from JFZS01000020.1 coordinate 99,614, forward strand.
ATATATATATAGGATCAAGAAACACCGAGGTTGTAAATAGCAAGGTGCTAAGGTTTCATCTCTTGCCTCTATCCACCAAGTCTGCGCTCTTGACCCCCCCCTTATATACACGTTATAGACTCGCGGCATGTGCTCGGCTCGGAAATCGGCCCTTTGCGCGCAGGTCGTCGTGCGCCTATAGTCTGGGACGCTCGCGACAATTTAGCATCTTCTACTCTGGCCTAGCCCACCGTCCTCACTCCAACTCAATGGTGCCAGGCGGTTTGGAAGACAGGTCATATGTGACTCGGGACACCCCGTCCACCTCGTTTACAATCCTGCGGGCAATAGCCTTGAGGAGAGCAAAGGGGAACTCATACGGCTCGGCGCTCATAAAGTCACTGGTCGTGACGGCGCGAAGGATGACAATGTACCCGTAGACCCGAGTGTCCCCCATGACACCGACAGCCTTGTTCGTGTCCAAACCGGCGTAGGCTTGGGACATGTCGTTGTAGATGCCGGCTTCCTTGATCATGGAAATGAAAATATGGTCTGCTTTCCTGGCGATCTGGACGCGTTCAGCGGTGACGTCTCCCAGAATGCGCACTCCGATGCCGGGCCCGGGGAACGGATGCCTGTTGACGAGGTCTTCATGGATCTGTAGCCGGCGACCCAGGCTCCTGACCTCGTCCTTGAATAGTTCCCGGAGCGGCTCCAGAAGCCGCAGGCCTTGGCCGTCCATCATGCGCTTGGGTAGACCGCCTACATTGTGATGGGTCTTGATGGTGCTCGAAGGACCTTTGAAACTCAGCGACTCGATGACGTCCGGGTACAGCGTCCCCTGGAGGAACCAAGAAACCTTGCCTGCATTAGGCGTGTTCTCCGCTTCTCTCTCGATCCTGATGGCTTCCTTTTCGAACAAGTCAATAAAGGTTTCCCCGATAATCTTGCGCTTCTTCTCTGGCTCCGTAATGCCCTTCAGGCGACCGAGGAATAGCTCGACGCCATCGACAACCGTGAGGTTGATCCCGAGATGCTCCCGGAGCGTCTCTTTGACCTGCTCGCACTCGTTCAGGCGCATCAACCCATTGTTGATGAGCACAGCGTGGAAACGGTCGCCAATCGCTTCCCGCAGCAGCCTGGCTGCTACTGTGCTGTCAACACCACCACTGACGGCGCCGATGACTTGGGCCTTGGGGCCGACAAGCTTTCTGATCCGGGTGATCTCCTGCTCGATGAAATCGCTCATCACCCAGTTGGACTGCGCTCCGCAAATGTCGACGCTGAAGTTGCGCAGCAGCTCGCTTCCACGCGGAGTGTGCTCGAGCTCGGGGTGGAACTGGACGCCGAAAATGTTCTTCGTCTGGTGGGCTATGCCGGCGAACTCGGAATTGGGCGTCTTGGCCACGACGACAAAGTCGGCCGGCAGGCGGACGAGCTTGTCGAAGTGGCTCATGTAGACATGCATGGTCTCGCCCAGGCCGGCGAAGAGACGGTCGGCGTGGCTGCCCACCTTGAGAATGGTCACGTCGGCGTGGCCATATTCTCGAGTCGTCCCGCGCGCAACGTTCTCCGAGTTGGCCCGCCACGCAATCTCCTGGCAGCCATAGCAGATTCCAAGAATAGGCACACCGAGATCAAAGACGGCAGGGTCAACATGGGGCGAGCCTTGGTCGTAGACGGAGGAGGGGCCTCCGGACAGGATGATGCCCTTGGGCTTCCAGCTCAGATCAGCGAGCTTGGTGGTGCATGGCAGCATCTCAGCATAGACATTGAGAGCTCGTAAGCGCCGGAGTATCAAATGGCTGGTTTGGCTGCCAAAGTCGAGCACCAGCACTGTGTCGAAGTTGTTGTGAGGCGCCTCGGCATCCATATCGCTGGCCATCTGGATTCTGGCTGCGTGTCGGAACCGTGAGAGAGTGGGCAGAATAGATAGGGAACAGATAAAAGTGTAAAAAAGGGGCAACGGGGTTGCAGAGAAAAATAACAGAAACTACAAAGGATTACAAGTCTAAGTTGAAGAGGGAAAAAAAAAAAAAAAAGGCATTTAATAATTTGTAAGCATAAAGGCAAAAGAAAAAACTTTTAGCAAAAGTGTAGATTTTTTTTATTTTTATTTTTTTTGTAGTTTAAGTGGGTCAAATGATTACAGCCACTTTCTATGAGGAAAAAGCAGCATTGATACTTGCTAAAATCCGACTATAATACAGCAACTAAGCTTTTGGAATCAAGGCCCGCGCCTGCAGAAAGCTAGCTTGTCGTGTGCCATCCACCAAAAGCTGCATTGGAGAGTTGCGAGATGAGGAAGAAACAGGGTATTGGCGTATTTGCAGTCGATGAATCCACGTGACCTCTGCATTCCCACGCTCCAGAGAACAACAACTATTCATCTACATCACTCTTCCCCCGTCTCTGTTCGCTCTATCCATCCTCTCTGCCGCGGAAACCCCCGTCGACGTACCATGGAAATAAAGTGGTTCAGCATCACTGCTCGTAGAGATTTCTGCCTTCCAGCACTTGTACCAGGGTCCTTCGAACAACTCGCCCATTCTCTCCAGCGGTATGCCCTTTGTCTCGGGGGCCCACGCGCCGAGGACGAACAGCCCGGTGAAACAAACCACGGCCCAGAAGACGTAGGCGCCCCAGACGTCGAATGCGTGGAAGAGCTGGGGCGTGGTGCGGACCACGGCGAACTGGAAGAGCCAGTGGACCATCATGTTGACGGCGTAGCAGACGCCGCGGACGCGGGTCGGTAGGATCTCGGTGCCGTAGAGATACTGCACCGTGCAGAGGCCGACGGACCAGCCCATGGCGTAGATGAAGACGGAGGCGACAGCGGCTCTAGAAGCGACTTGGTTTGAGTCGCGGCGCCACAAGGCCATGTATAGGGCCATGTAGATGTGCGTGAGGCATTGGATGGCCAGTCCCGCCATGAAGCATGGACGACGGCCGAAATAATCAATCAGCCGCCACATGAAGACCATGGTAAAGACGAGCTTGGTGGCGCCATATCCGCCGGCGTCTACGAGGGCGCGGTTGCTACTGATGCCCGCGTATCGAAAAATGTCGGGAATGTAGTAGGTGATGCCATTACCGCCGCTCCATTGGCCGAATGTCTGCATGGCAAGCCCCAGGAGGAAGCGGCTGCGATACGAGCGTACCGTGGCGACCTCTCTGATGACCAGCCACGTGGACGTGTTCACGAGGACGAGGTTCTTGCTCAGCACATCCTCTTGCATCTCTCGAAACTCGCGCTGGACTAGGTGGTCATTGGTGGGCTTGTGACGCAGCTTGGCGAGCGCCACGAGGGCTTCCTCGGGCCGGTTCTTGGATGCGAGCCAGCGAGGCGTGTCGTAGAGGAAGAAGGAGCAGATGAGGCAGATGCATACTGGTATCTGTGGCACCGCGAGGACAACGCGGTATTGTTGTCGGTTTTCGTCCATCGTTCTCTGGGCAGCATAGCTGATGAAGAATCCTGGTCCGAATAGTCAAGATTAGACAGGTGAACTCTTCTCCGGGGACGGGGGGGGAAAGGGGTTTGTTTGCACTTGCACGCCTTTGTCGAATATTTTGGAGACGGCATCGAGTCAGCACAACGGAGTGTCGCTGGATGCAACTCTTACCCAGCATCAATGTGGCCAGCAGGATAACCATGTACACCGACACAATCATGCCTCTGTTCCTTGCCCTCGCGATTTCCGATAAATACAACGGCGCAACGACTGTTAGCCCGCCCGCGCCAACGCCTCCCCATATTCTTGCGAATAATAGCAAGCCAACATTGCCAGACGCAAAGGCGACGGCGAAAAATCCCGTCATCCAAAGCAGCGTAAAGATCTGCCAGGTGCGAAGTCGGCCAACCACATCGGTGATGTAGACTGCCATGCCGGCGCCGATGGAGGCCCCGAGGACTCCAAGTGACGAGACAGTTGCACGGCGAGTGGCCAACTGAGACGGATCATTTGTCCAACGGCCTCTGACAAGACCAAAGTCTTCCATGAATGAACTGAGTCCTGATGCCGAAGCAAAGCCTCCTTCATCATAGCCTTTGGGGATCGAGCCACAAGCTATGACGACCACGTTCATTACATAGAACCAATTCACCGTGAGTGGGCGCATTCTACAAGATATAGCAGGTAAAATCCGACCAGGCAGTGCGGAGTTGAAAGGATTGGCTTGGCAATCTGGAATTCCAGCTCAGTCCATCTTCGCTAGGAGTGTGGCGAGAAAAGACGTCTAGTCTAGAATTCGTCGAGTATGGCTTGGTCGAGATGTAGATTCAAGGCAGGTCATATGCTGAGAAGAGGTTCGGCAAAGTATGGTGGTATGCTGGGCATGACAACATGGTCTTGGAAGCAGGAGGCAGCTGGAGCTACATGCACATGATGTGTTGGTTGGCGCGACATGGCACTCCGTAGATCCTTGTTCGTTGGGCCACTGTTGGCCACTCTTCCCCGATGCTTGCTTTCGCCACATGCATCTCGAAATGATTGAATGAAGCGCACATGCGCCGTCCGTTCTTTGTTGGCTTGTCGCTTGCAGTCGTAGCGTAGCAAGTCATGCCATTATCCATGGGGCCCATCCAGGTCGTAGCAATAGGGAAGTCGCCGACTTTTTCGCGGTTGGCACTCCAGCGAGGACAATGTCGCTGCCTGCGCCTCTTGTCTTTGGCTCATGGCTTGAGATTGACGGCTGCTTGTCGGTTGTCTTTGTCTTGGCGGAATCCGACCGGATGATGGTTCCGTACAGTATCAATCAAGCGGAATTCACCCAACTGCCCACCGAACTAATGCAGAAGGCAAGTTCAATGCCAACATGCTGCGTGCGGCCGGAAAAATGTACGGGTGGTTTAGGTTCTAAATACCTATGAGACATCCGGGGCGGCCGCAATTTGGGAACATTGGGTGAGTGGCTCTATTTCCATTTCTTTCCTCTTTTTCAAAGTTGCCTTTGCCGTGTCAAACACGTCGCTCTTGTGTCGCGGAACTTACCCGAGGCCGCAGTTGCCGGCCCTTGACTAAAAGCACTGGACGGTGTTGGTGCAACCATCGCTAAACATCATTAATGGTTAAGACGTGGGTTGTTGGAGTAGATGCCTTGGATACCGAAGAAAGGGCTCACATGGATCGGAGCAATGAATTACCAGGAGAGTCAGGACGAGAACCTAAAGATTTATTCCACCCGCAGGGACTGTCATGTCCTACATACACACTCGCGATGTGTCTTTACCCCAACTTAAACCCGCTCTGGTTCGCCGTCAGAGTTCTCTTCGACTCAAGATTAGCCCGTCCGACAGGCTCCGTCTCGGAATCTTGTTCTTGTCCCATTTTCCGGTTCTCGATGGCCGTTTCCGCTGGTGTTGTTTCGGAAATCCTATCAGATCATATCCGTGGCTCCATTACGCGCTACACGTTTCTGATAAGACGAGGCCTTTGCCACTCTTCATCGTCAAGCGTCAACAAGGCTTCCGATACATGTTATTTCCAACCTGAGAAGTCTGGCCCTGAGTCCTGGAAAGGCTGTGTAGAAAAGCCCCAGCTGTGTTCTGATACTCGGCGAAGTTGAATCAGTGTAGTCTCTGATATACACCCAGGCTATAGTGGAAAGAGTCCTTAGTCTCATAATAAGGACTTCCTAAGAGCTACTTTGAACTCTAGCTTGCGTCTGATTCGAACTGAAAGACATTTTACTGGACAGCATTCTTATACGCATAGTAATGGCTGTCTTACTTAATACTTTTAGCTGGTAGCTTGCTAAAAAGCTCGTGCATTCGTAATGCTGAAAAAAAGCCCGTCATGGAAAAATTCTTGTTTGGGCCACTAGTGAAAACGGGGGAAAAGGATGTGGCGAAATTCGTTTCGAGGTGGATCAGCAACCACGGCATGTTCCAATTCATATGCTGGCATTTTGTCAGGATTTTTGCTCTCGAAAAATCGTGACAATGGCCGCCAACGGTCAGATATTCCAGCTCGAGCCCGATTGATTAAGACTCTTGCATAGTACCAACGCGAATGCTCAGAGGCTGCAGAGTTGACATTGTCTCAAAGACTGCAGGCTCCATTGATGCGGCATCTGGCCCGAAGTTGTGACTGAAGGATGTTTGAAACTCTGGGTGTGAGATTTCAGTCCCTATTCTATTTATCTCTGGCGCTGTCTGGTGAACTTCTGCTGGCAGAGATGCGCGCGATCGGGGGGGCATGTGAGGGGAGGTCCCTATCGGAATGCCGATAGCCGTCAACTCTTTATTCATATTGTTCAATACGGAGGTTATCACTGGATACAATCTTGTCAGCGTATGGTCTTGGGAATTAAATAATATCCTTAGAACTCATTCCGTACCTGGACTAATCTGCCTCACCTGCTGCAAACATTGAATACAATATGTGAGTTTGCGCATGGCCTGGTGATCATCCGCAGCTGCCTGCACTTGAAGGAGGAAAATCGATGAAGCAGTATAGACGCAATACGCAAGAGATAGAACGCAGTAATTCATGGTAAATGTTCTGCAGAATAGGTCGAATATAGTGATTATTGAGGTTGCTGATGTGACACTCTCGACCAAATACCGTTGAATGGGCGAAGTGCTGTCGTCTTCACGCTCACCTCGACCAGTGAGCATGGGTCTATAGAGCAAGATCTTGAAAGCATGATACAGGGAGCTAATTCCGCAATAAGCATCAACACACATCACACGGCCGATGAACACAAGACAGTCGTCATGGATCTTCGGTTGAGCCTCGAGGAAAAGGACCTACTTGAGAGTGACGATATGAGAAGGTGGCGCCAATTTTGGTAGTGATCCCGGATGAATCTTCAGATGACAAGGAAGTTGATCCCACCACTGCTGCAATAAGGGTTCTTGAGAGTCGAGGCACGCTTGTATTTCAGCGTCCGTGTTCTGCGACAATGGGTCATACATGTGAACGAGAATTTCGTTGAAGATGACAGAGAGGCGACACATGCTCACAAAACAAGAAGCTGAATGGGCGGTCGTGGGCGGATATTTCCATGTTGGATCCGTCTGGGGTATACCAAATGGCACCCATAGGTCATTCTCGGCCGAGTCGTCGACTAGAGCATTTCTCATTAGTGCCGAACGAGACTTATCCCTCTGAGAATTTGTAATAGCTGTCGGCTGTTGGAAAGGCTTACACATGATATCCGATGGTGAGATGTCGGTATGCTGCAGTGAGGGAGTACGCCCCAGGTAAAGGCAGATGAGTTTGTCCCACAAGTAGCAGCCCCAGTAAATACGCCGTCGAATCTCCAGTTCCTCATCGCTCAAGGGGACAGAGCCCGGGAGCCGCTGGCTGTCTACACAAATTCCCAAGTGATCGGCTAAGCGAAAAGCGATTCCACTGTACGTCCATGCCTGAGTCGAATTGCCGAGACTGCATTCTTGGGCACTAAGCAGCAGAAGGCTCTGGATGGTAGGAACCGTGCAGACACCCGTGCTGAGTTCCTGAAACAACATGCTGCGGGCATGTTTGCCGAAAACAAAGCCTCCTTGATAAGACTCGTCAAGGATTCTCCTCGTAGAAGGATCGCTTCGTCCCCATCGGATAGAATGCGAAATAACGGCATTCAAAAGTGTATGAGAGTAGTATGGCCCCATGCATTGCATGTCGCCTGCTCATTGTTAGTCAATTGTGTTTTGAATGAGAGTTTGTGTCACAGAAGGCATAAGGAAGGTATTATATTTAGTACATACGTGTGAAAACTGGACGGTAAATGAAATTAAAAAGCGGCTGAATCCAGCACCAATGCACGTTGAGAAGATATTGAAATGGCTCCTGTGAATCGTGTCAGTAAAAGAACTATTGGGTTAAGCGTGTTGCATCGTCGTGGTCCTGAGTGACTATTGGAAGGATCATCCGTACAGGAATCTCGGACAGATTCTCCATGGCCCTCTGGTGCCATGCGTTGCTTATAAGACGCTCCCGTCGTTGACTCTCAGTATCCAATGAGTAGTTCTTCAAGTACGGAATATCCGACCCAGCATCAGCATCTCGGTCGTTTGGGAGGTTGAAGAAGCTGGTAGCCCCATGATACGTGATGCTCCCTTTTTCATCAACTTTAAGGCTTCTGAATCCGCGATTGACGCTGTTTTCATCGGAGGCATGATGCGAGATTTGCGCCGATCCGTCGGAATTACTCGGTGGCGCGGGGCTTGAATGCAAAGATCCGGCAATCGGTGGTGATCTTGTAAGATTTTGTACTTGATCCTCCAACTCCTTAATTCGTTCCTCCAACCGTTGTGTGTATGATAAGGTTGGATTGCTATAGGGGGACGGTCAGAAAATCATGCATCGTGAAACGCTAGTAAAAAGAAGAAGAAGAAAAAGAAAGTGTGAGTACCAACAGCTTGTAGACACATTCGTCGTTTCGCGTTGCACAACGCTGGCAAACGGGCTGTTGACCTCCACATTTCACCTATAATACAAGCCATATGATGGTGAGCAATACCGTCAACGATGTCTTCAATACATGAATAGCTCAATGAAGCACGAGGCATGGTTTCCAAAACAAGCGCAATGTGCGGCACAGCATATGTGCCTCTTCTACACGAATGCAAGTTGTGCGTCGGTCAAAATCCGTCCATGTCACGGAACACTATTCCACAAAAAAGCCCATACGTACCTTGCGCCTACGACACGGCTCACAAGAAAAGGCGCTCTTCTTGGTTGCCTTTACCGTAGACATGATGACGATGATGAAGAGGATGAGGAGTTGGATAGTAGACACGTTGTTGGTTAGTTGAGCAGCGAGACGGCGGCAAGGCAGAACTCAGAGCCATAAACAAGCAGGCAGACGAGACTTCTGTGCATGCAGGTACTGAACCTTGTCGGCTGCGAAGCGAAGTGCTAGGATGGCCATAAGCGTGAGCTGCAAAGGGACCACATCTTGAATGCTACCTAGGCAAACGGCCGTGCGTTTATTGTAAGTGGATTGTAAGTGGCAGTGATGGCTGCGAAAAGCTTCAACAAGAAGGCTGCAGGTAGCAGCAGGGGCCTGGCAAGGAAACGAAAGGATGAGAAGGGGCCAGAGCAGTTCTTTGACGGAAGGCGCCACCCACTCTCCACACTCCCACAGTCCACCCTCTTCCATTTACCACCCAGTAATATCAGAAGAACGAACCGGCCGCGCGGGTGACAGTTTAACCGACCCTCCGCACAGACAACAGAGTGGGCAGTGAGGGCCGGGTTCATCTGTCAACGCCTTGCCGGCTTGGCCGGTCAACTTGGCGGTACAGACGATTTTGCAGACTAGGCAGCCAACTTGGCTAACCTCCATATTACGCCTGATTCAGTTCAGTATTTGTTACTCAGCGACGGCACTGGTACTCCAGGCGCCTTGCGGTTCTCACCCCGGAAAGGACCAGACGAAGCTGGCACAGAAAAGCTCATGCTGACAGAAGAAGCAAAACCGAGCCGAGATGCATCTCAAGAAGACATAGATTGGATTCGTTCGGCAGAATGGCGCCCGGTCCGCTCGAGTGGATTCCATGGATTCCATTCTGGGCTGTGGCGGCTTGCACCATTACCACCATTAGGCTGACTCTAGCTGGTTTATCTGGCTGTGTCAGAGTCTGCGGAGTAAGTACGTATGTACGACCAGATGACTCTAATAAGCTAATAAGCATGCACGCCCAGCTTGAGTCATCTTTGTAGCACCTTGGCGGGCAGCAAAGGTAGGCATCAGACAAGATTCCACATCACGACACTGTCTGTCACCGAGCAGCACACGCCCTCGGAACCTCTATACTCAATTTCGGAGGCATGCCCGCGAGTCGATGGCGGTCCCCAGACCGGATAATATTCATGATTCCTGGAAACGAACGCTCGGCATTATTATACGGAGTACGGAGAAGAGCCTCGATTGGGTCTGGTCCACCCCCTGTGCCCTGTTCTGGCACCGGCGGGTTGGGCTGGGGTTGGTACGCAGCCACGGAGCATGAAAGGCCGAAACGACAAGGGACACTCAGATCAGTCATCAATCAAATGCCAATGAAGCATCACACTGTCTACGCCTCTACGGGGCATTAATCTACCGCATCATGCTGCGACACGGCTGATGTGCTGGGCGTGATCCACTGCCATGGTCTTGAACCTTGCTATTCATCCCAGTGGTGACGGATGACACCGATCTATTATATCCGTCTTGTGTCTCGTACATAAGGATCCTGGCCGCGGAGTAAGATGGCCGGACGGATCTGTTCTCGGTAGATTCTACCTACTAATTCTTAGTCTGTGCTTTGTACGGATTTCATGGCTGTTACTTGTCTGAGGCCTTGCCATGATGAGAGATTCCTCCGCCTGTGTGGCGCCTCCATTACCGTCATGGCATGACCTTGTTTAGGCTACCATGATTCGAGCAGCCGTTGGTGTTGGCTGATGAGGCAAAGTGGATGGCGATGCCAAAGTTCCAGATCTTGGAGCTCTTCACGCCAGGCTGGCTAGTGCAGCCGCAAACTGCGTGGCTCATAAGATACTATACGCTAATGCTCCATGCCCCAGACTAGACATCGCAGCAAGTGTCAGACGGTGTCGCCGAGGTGTTGGCCGAAGGCTTGTTGCATGCAGCCAGAACAATCATACATACTAGTCGATTGGCGACTGTCTTGTCTGGTAAGTTCGTGCAAGTTCGGTAGGTCACTGCCCTGGGCTTCCCTGGCTTTGACTTATCCTTGAAGCTGCTCTACTGCACCGGCTTATGCGTCTAACTGTGATTTAGTTCACTGTCTTCGAATCTTCAATTGCGACTGCCACGGCTACGAGCATCCAGAACATCGTTCCAGCAACACTAGCCGTCCAGGCGGCGTGAAGCTTGGCAGATGTTTACGTTGTGGTGGATGGTGGGTCCGTCAGTCACCATGGTTCCATCCGGCCGCTGATGATGCTTACCCAGAAGGAAGGGTACTACGGAGTATGGAACGTCTTGTGCTAGTGCTGGTGCTTGATGATGAGAGGTTCTATCCAGAGCGAGCTGCCGACTGTGCAAGCCTCAGCCCCGCTAAATCATACATAGGCAATACCTTTTACTGCGGCAATACACGTACTATAGGGGAATTGCTCGGCACTCGTGCCGTCGCTGACAGGCCCTCTCATGTCATGGTCACGTCTGATGATGTGTACAGCCTGGTTTTGGTGAGGAGATTTCACTTCATGGCACCATGCGCGGGATACTTGGAGAGTTCGCCGACACTCGGCTGGTTTGGTGTGATTGACAGCAGCAAAATACGACATACCATGATTGCGCCGCTGCATGGCGCTGTCTTGTACTCACAGTCCACAAACACTAGCTCAAGGATATCGCGAACGAGATGATGACGAACTTCCCCACGCTTTGGCCCCAGCCTCGACTCACAGTTGCCACCCACTTGAGGCCATTTTAGTGAAAAAACCAAGTGCCGAGAGTATTATGCCAATAGCTCACTTCCGCAGCGCCAATATGCAACTTTTCAAACGTTGCATGCGGCTTACATTAGGGAATCATGACGGGCCCGTCTGCTTTCACGCAGGCAGTTCAATAACCAGCTGACGGAATCTCGGCATTCTTATTGCGTCACCAGGGCAACTCAACGGATTGTTTAACTAAGACGTCATGCAGCCGGCACAAGCATCTATCTCCGAGCGGGCGCATGAGCCTGTCAACCGTTGCCCTCCCTTAGCACCGCTCACCCCCAAAACGAGACACGGAAATAAAGGAGGGAATAAACTTGTGCTTCCTGCGGTGATAAACCTTGTGTCCACTGCAATATGCTCTTTTAAACGTCCACTAGTTGCATATTTCAGTTATACACATTGGGACAAGTTGTTGTTGTTCTAGCCCGGCCTTGGTCGTTCTTCGGCGCGATCTAAGGATTTGCAGTATTTTCTTTTCTCGGCCTGCATTGCACATTCCCACGAGGTAGCGAGATCTCGCGAAGCAGATGTGTTCGTCGATTGGTTTTCCTTCTTTCCCTAAAGCAGCATGTTCCGGCGTGGGTCAAAATGACTACAAATCTTCGCATGATAAAAATTAATAGTGCTCGACGCCACGACGTTGGAGCTCCATGGTAATATCATGTACCGTCTTTGAAGTAGCTTGACTTGAGTCATGCAATTGCAAGACTCGTCCCGACCTGCATTAGTGCTTACTGTGATCGCGCGCAAGGGAGAGGCCCGTCATGCACCACATGACTGGAAGGTAAAGGACGAGTTGTTGAATGCAAGTAATGATGATGAAAGTAGGTCCGGAGACCGCATCATCCCGATTCTCTGAACAATACTACGTTCGATTGGAGCGTCAACGGACAGTGATGCAGAATCGCAAGTATGCTTGACGTGGTAGGTAGGGTTACGTGCTGACTGGAATGCAGGAGCAGGATCCAACGGAATGAAACGTACAACACTCAACGAGCACGCCGGACACTATTACGTGGGTGCGTACGGTGTGAAGGTTCTTGTGGCATGCGAGTGCAGATGATGTATGGCATACAATACCAGCAAAATCACTGGATCAAATTGGCGATGTCGAGCGTGTCAACCATGCTTAGAGCGGCGGGAGCTTTCAACCATGTTTCGGCTGATGTACTCTACGATCAAGCCAGAAAATTGAATTGCCCGTTCCTGTACTAATGTACACAAGATATTCCAAAGTAATGGTTCCGGATCATCTTCCGCCATTCCACCTCTAGAGCATCTCGTGGCTGCAGCTATACTCAGCGGCACGACAAGAGCATAAAGTAGAAGTGCAAAATACTTTTAATCCAGAAGTCGTCTCCCACGTTCTCGCTGCTCGTCAAGCCCGCGTTTGATGCAAGGTAGTTCTCACGGTCATCGGCTATGTAAGTGATGCGCCGACTCGCGCGACAAATTTCCACTAAGCAGCGCGATTCTATTCCATGCCTCAAGGTCCTGATACTCGCGCACGGCACCTGTGCCTGCGATTATTTCCAACTTGGCCGAGGTAGGTGCCCTCGCTTTTGCGAACAAGGTGACTGGTGTGCTCTCCCGCGTTCCATCACGCGGCAGCTTGGGCTAGTCCTACGTGGCATGTAGCAACATCAAATGGAATCTATAGGACGCAAGTAACAGCGCTTCCATTGAACACTGGCCGATGTACAGAAATTGAAAGCTGTACCTATTTATTAACGTTATTGAAATACTATGTATTCACCACCCCCCAAATCTTGAATTGAACAGTTCCCAAGCGACCTATGATCGCAGTGCTGGACGACTTATCCTTTAATAGCTGGCAGTCACTTTCCCGAACTGCCGACAACATAAGGCGTCTTGTCCTTGAAGATGAGCCCCGGCTTCCTCTCCGCAAGATCCAGCATCATTTCGGCAAAGTAGCTATTGGCCCATGCGAACCAAGGGCGCGAAAAGTCGCTATCATTATGGATATTGATGCTCTCGTGGATGAGCCCCAGCCCAGAAGTGTTCTCCAGAATGAGGGCTAACCGTTCCTGGATTTCCTTGTCGTCGTCGGTTCCGAAAATCCCCGAGATCTGGGACATGGGCCACGGGAAAGTTGCACTGACATGAGGGCCGCTGGAAGAAGGAAGAAAGGGATCGTTAGCTAGATTTCGAGCCTTCAAGTTTGATTCTCATGGGTGAGCTTACCCGATGCCCTGGAACTTCTTGCCGACGGCAAAGTAGGGGTTCGCGCGCGAGAACATGGCTTCTTTGGTCCTCTGGTAGGTTTCGTCGTTGCGCGGCAGGAAGCCCAGGTACGGCAGGGACACGAGGCTTGGCACGTTGGCGTCGTCCATGATGTACTGCCCTCCGTAGCCGTTCGTCTCGTACGTGAAAATACCGTTGGGCGTCTTGGCGTGCTTGAGGACTGCCTCGCGCACCGTCTCTGCGTATTGCTTCAGCTTGGCAGAGATCTGGCTTAGCTTGCGCTCTTGATCGAGCATGTCGGCGATGTGGCCTAGTTCGACGGCCATCATGGCATTGTCGGAAGTGATGAAGTCTGTGTGATTTGACGGGGTTAGATGCGTGGTATGCATGCATGCAGGGATGGATCTGTAACGAGCACTTACTGAAGATGCATCTATCGTCCGACGGTCGATAGCTGGATGCAATGAGGCCGTTGGCCAGCCTCGGCTCTCCATTACCGCCGTTAGCAACCGGTCCCGACAGGGAGCCGGGAGTTCCTGTCCAGTTGTAGTAGCTAACGAAGTCCCAATCCTTGGACCAAGAGCTCTGGGATTGCTCCTCGATCGTCTGGAGGATCTTTTTGATTGCCATTTGCCCTGTACACGCGTCAGACGACGACTCTGCGGCCGTTAAAGAAGAAGACGGAGTACTCACAGTTGCTGTTGATGAATGAAGTATCCTTGGTATTCTGATAGTACGATCGCGAGATCTTCAGGAATCCCGCCAGAGAGTCCAGTTCAAACTATCCCGATTGTTAAGCAAAAAGCAGAACCGGAGTGGTGGGACGGCATACATACCTTGCACTCAAAGACGGTCTGGTCGTCGACGGGCCTGTCCATGCCAATTAGAATAAGACACCGTGCTTCAATCTACCACGTAGCGAAGAAAAGAAAAGACGCAGCTCACGGATTGACTTTAACTTTTATGGCATGGGCGTTCTCCGTTGGCGGGAGCCCAGATTCAGGAGGCGGCTGGAACGACCCTTTGCGAATGTCAGACGAGCCATGTCAGACGCGATTCCACTATCGAACGGCCCTACCGCAGTACGGATACTCTGCAATGTATCTCGATTCCGTGTTGATGACGGCCTTGACGAGCGCTCCGAGGTTGGCGTCCTGGGGCAGTAGCTTGTAGAGGTGGGCAAACTGGTTGCCCGTATCGCGAAGCCATTGGGCGCTAGAAAGAAAACACGGCCACTTAGTCTGGGGCACGTCATGTTGTTTATGGTTCTTTTCAAACAGATGTGTAAAACGCACGTTATGTCCTGAGGAACACGTTAGATCGAAAAGACTACACTTTGTTTCTCTCCCCTTTCCCGTCTGGTGAAGAAAGACTTACGCCGGTGACGATGAAGGCTAGATTGAGCTTCGGGTCGAAGTACTTCACGGTGGTATCCAAGGTAGAAGGAAACGTGTTCTCAAAGAGCCTGGCCAGGTCTGGATTCCTGATGCGCTGTTTCATGTCCGCAATGACTTTCTATAGAATCCGCTTCGTGTCACGGGCTTGGTCGTACCATCTCGACTGGGACGACGCTTGATACACCACACGTACCTCTACGGCAGGACTCTTGAAGGTCCGGCACTCCTCGCTCGGCCGCATAAAAGGCAGCCTGAGCGAGCCATGAGAATATGGCGGATGGGGCTGCTTCGAGTAGTCGCTGTAGTCGGGGCACGACGACGGCGTGCGGTCCTTGGCCTCGTAGTCTCGCCACGAAGCAGCCAGGCCGCCGACAGGGAGGCCGGCCAAGAAGATGAAAGCCGCCGCGGCAGCGACGCCTCGAAGCGACGATGTGAGTCTCATGCTCGCGGTGATTTGTCAAAGTCTCGGAAGGTTGGTTTCTCAGCCAGACGTCTTTCTGCTTCGAGCCAGACGCAACAGGAGGGTTGAAGAAAAGGGAGAATCCCACTCCTGCCAAGACATCCTTCTTGGCAGGCTCATTTTTATTTTTTATTTTTTCAGTGTTATTTCGTATTAATGTCGCCCCCCGCACGCGGTCTGCATATGGCTCATATTGCATGTTACACAGCAAATGCCATACCTTGCTGTGTTTTACATACGGAGTAGAGTAAGGGAGGAAGGAGGGGGGGGCACGCTACGCTTGGCACGACACGGGAAACTACTACATAACACTCACGGGTAGGTAGCTAGACTTGACTATTACTGTTAGCGATACTTAGGTGACTTTAGTTCTTGCCATTCTGCGCGTGATTGGCTCCGTGCGTGGACCGTCTTGTAGGACAAGATCTGATTGGCTTATTTAATTTACCCCGGGAAAACAGATTCGTAAATAAAATAAAGGTCAAGAGTCAAGTTGCAGGAAGCAAAACATCACATCACCTCCCCTCCAAAGCACAGCCTCTGGCCACGGTAAATCATGTGAAGCTTCAACCGGGACAGTGCAGGCCGTTCCAATCTTGATTACTTTGCCTTGCCTGTCGACGGCCACGACGCGCGCTTTCGAAGACCGACTTGGAAGGAGTCAGCATCGCGAGCTATGGAGGCAAATGCCTCGGAACTTCGTGTGTCCCCATCTAGTCGGCCCAAGGTTCGACCCCAAAGCCACCGCTAGACCGTTCTCGCGCAGGCTGGCTGAATCAACAACGCCTGGCCCCGTCCCGATGACCCACATTGCCTGGAAGACGTACATCATTTTCACCATGGGATGCAGTTTCTGTCGTCAGTTCAAAATCACTCTGCCCTGAAACCAGGGCGTAACTGCATACTGACGAAACTCATGTCTCCTAGGCAGGTATCGTGGCAAGTATCGAAAGCCTGGCTTTACTCCATGGAGGAAAGAGACATTGGTCATCAGAGACTGCAATGGCTCGCCTCGCGTGTCCCGGATCTTGGAACTGCTTGACATCAGTGGTGCTGATATGGGCTCACATGGATGACAAGCCGTGTGATTTATGTGGATATCTCGCTCCCGCAGATCGCTCCCTCAAACCACCAAGCCTCATCATGCTAGTGCAACCAAGCAGCGGCTCGTGACTTCCATCATGGGCACAAAACGCACACTTATGCAAAAAGCCACTGAATACATTTGATACATACATACAATAATACACAAGGCCTAAGCCGTACAAAGCCCCTCTGCGACGCGTGGCGGTGATGAATCTGCGTCGCCCCAGTCAAAGCTTGCTATCAGCCTGCCAACCTCGGTCGACAGATCAGCAAGAATGTAGTCCTCTATCAAAACGATTAGTACCGAGAAATGGGATAGCTGTGCCTGGGCTACGTGCCTTTCTGGGGGAAGTACCACCAATCGTCCGATCTGTATGCAAGATCGGTGAGTTGGGCCAGAGCATCGATGAATGCCTAGGAGAATCAGTATCTAACGGCCCAGGGGGAGCGGGGGATGAATTATGCGCTTTCCCATACAGTCATCTTATCCATGTGCATGTCATGCTTTGCACTAGCAATGAAGACCTTTGTTTGCGATGCACGTTAGTTGCGCCTGGTCCGTTGGCCATTCTACCGCGTTTGGAGGGAAATCGCAAACCTTGGGATGGTCCAAGTTCTTCTGGCCATCACGTCCGCCCCGCGGTTTGTTTGCATCGTCTTGCATAAAAGTGCTCTCGATTTCGGCCCAGTCGATCCGTTCATACCCAGTGTGCTGGGACAAGAACAGCTGCGCCGGTGTCCATAGATTGCTCTCTGTCCTGTTCCACACAACGACTACTCTCTCCCAGTCACTGGGGCGGCGGCGGCGGTATCAGCAGGTGTTGTTCTTGAATTCCTCCTCTCGTCTTCGTCGAACCGGCATAGCAACTCACAACGGGTGGCCAAGGACCTTTCTCGGAGAAAAGCCATCCTTGGTGTAGAACAAGTTATACGCAACCCGGACCAGCGTCTCGGAGCATCTACTGTAGGAGAAATACACCGGCACATGAGGAAGAGGATTCCCGACCGGGACGCCGGGGTTCCGGCAATCACATCCCGAATTCGGCCAGGCACAGAGCCTCGAGGGCGTGGCTTGCCTGCCGTTAACCGTCGCTAGTGTTGGTATGCAGGGGGGTCGTTCCAGCATCTGGCCCATCAGGAACATAGGTTGCGCCTTCATGGCAAGATCTACACCGCCGCCACTCAACAAGGCTGCCATCTCGGTGTCAGACACTGGTGTTAGGGCTGTCGCCGTCGTAGCCAAGCCCCCGAGGGCCATGGCACCGAGCATGGTTCGCATTGTGTGCTATCAAAACAGGGTAACACAAAGGCGCGATTGTTGATCTGCATTTCACCGGACCTCGCTGTGTGCAAGAGCATTAGGACTGTATGATATATATCTACGAACGGCCTCGGAGCGCATATTTGGCTGGCAGTTGAGCCCATGATACGAACGAAAGAACGACATGGGAGCCGTCGGACGCAGGCGCCCATAGCGCATGAACGTGGCAGTGCTGCGCCCTTGACATGTGAGGTTGCGGCACTTGATTTGACACTGGGGCAGAAGGACATGAGATGGTTCTGCAAAGTCTATGTGCGCCGTAATTCTCCGGCACGAGACGAGATGGTGGCCGCGAATAACGCTTTGTGACTTGTAGTCAGCAGACTCGGAGGCTCGGATACCAGCACTAACTGTGGCTGGAATGATGAAGAAATCTATCATCTTGTGATCGCTTTCTCGTATTGAAGTGCACTTCCACAGGAGATGTGCAATTCTGTAGTCCAACATGTATCCAAAGACGTATACATGGTCGGTGGCGATTTTGTGCTAGGACGAAGGGACAAATGAAATGCAGTCAACTTTGGGCGACGCGACGTTGGAACAATGCCTGCATGGATTCCAACCACTGCCTCATGGAAGTCGAGTATCCTATAGTGCCAACGTCCTGTTCAGATAACCTTGATCCATTACGCTTCTATTTTTTTCTCGCATCGAGCAGCACGCCGATTCTCTAGCTAGCAGCAGCAGCAAACTAAAGCAACGGTGCGACGACGAAGATGATGATGATGAAAGGAGGGAAGCGGCTTCCCTCGAAGAATTGAAGAGGCACGTGACCCATTTTATGACCTCCTTCCCTTCAGCTCCGCATCTAAAAGGTGCATGCCTTTTGATGCGCCGCGGCTGGAAACATGTCTGCTTCCCCCCAATTGTACGAGGCAATCTTTTTTCCAATATCGGTTGAGTCATCGGCGAGAATGTAGTCCTCTGATGTCCAGACGGAATAAGCTACTATTCAAACGGTCAAACAGAATCACGGGTTCTTCATACCTGGTTTGGGGTAGTACCACCAGTCGTCACTTCGGTACGCATTATCCAAAAGCTGATCTACCAAGTCTTTGAATTCCTGGAGACATGTTCAGACTATGGCCAGACCGAGGAATGGGCTCTTGGCTTGGGCATGGCTGGGATAGCTTTACTCACCGTCTCCTTCGTGTCGCGGTGGGCATGCTTCATCCATTCGACGTATACCTGCGTACGGTGGGGGGGGGGTGAAGGCTCCCATCAGCGGATGTGCTTGAGCATGCTTCGACTTGAACTTGACGTCTTGCTACCAGCACCTACCTTGGGATGTTTAAGATTCTTGAGCCCGTCTTTGCCGCCGCGATCCTTGCCGGCATCTTCTGTGCTAAAAGTGCTGTGGATGTCGGCCCATTTTATATGTTGCGTTGCGCTGTGCTGGGAAAGGAGCAGGTTCGCAGTTACCCAATTTCCATTGCGATCCTTCGCCCATTCGACAATGACACGTTCCCAGTCACTTTGTCCGAGGACACGACCTGTCAGCTCGCTGTGACATAAATGAACTTAGGGGGGAGTGGGTTAGGAGATATGCATACTATGCGTGGCCGAATATCTTGGGATTGGTGCCGTCTTTTTGGTAGAAGAGATTATAAACCACTCTTACGCTTTCACCGCACTTCTTGACGGAGTAATAAATCGGCATTGGGTCAGTCAGTTTACCGTGTTTGTTGGGAGGGTTCTTGCAATTGCAGCCTGCATCGGGGTAATCGCAGAGTGGCGCCGCGGCGGTTTGATCGCCGTTCCGGTCCGTGGCCCGAGTTGGGATACATGGTAAATTCTTATCAAGTTGGCTAAAGAAGAACATGGGCTGCGCCGCCGTTGCGAGAGCGACCAAGTCGCCTTTGAGCCAGCCCTTCATGGTCGCATCAGAGACGCAGGAGACGGCCACCGGCGCAATCGCCAGGAACGCCCCGACGAGGGTTTGGTGAGTAAAGGCACGCATCGTCGCTTCAAACGTTTCGCTCAATCACTGAACTTGTCCCAAAGTAGTGAGTGGACGTGTTCCTTTCCGCGGAGCACAACGCTCTTTTATATACCCTATGCACGGACTATCATCTTGTGTCATTTGTGGTAAGTTCGGACGGAGCCGGCGAGGCCGAGCATCCCTGCACCTGCAGTATGCACACATCAAGTAGTAGGGAGAACTATCCCGTCCCAACCATTCCGTTTCCGGAGAAGTGATAACGGCCTTTCCTATCAAGGCTTGTTGTTGGCCTTTATCAATCTCGAGCGTCTGGTGAGAACCGTTCGCGTCTACGAGTGTTGCCCAGGACCGAGAGTAGTCTTGCGCGAGGGTGGGTTGCATTGTACGATACAACCCGTGAATGATTTTTACAAATCTACTTGCAGGGGGTGTTTTAGGCTAATTAGATAATAGATCAGGAATAGGTAAGAGATAGAGTAGAGGTAGAAGGTACTTTATCCTATATATATATATATATATTTACAGAAAATCAGTCTCTGCAGGGTTGTACTTATACCCTGTATATCCCTTTTATATACCTCTTTAACAGTAGTTGCCTATCTAATATAGATACACTTATCTAGCTGTTAAGAGCAACCTAGCCAGTGGAGAAAAATGGAACTTATAGATTTGTAAAATCATTCAGGGGCTGTATTGTACTCCTGAGACGAAAATCTCTCAATAGTACCCTGTTCCCCAACCCCTTTACATTCCCCCGGTACCCAGCCACCCCTTCATCCTTGCTCATGGGCTGTGCCGACTCCGCCCCTAAGTACAGTTTATTAAAATAGCTAATAGAGAAAAGAGTTCTCCTTGGCTCTAGCTTAGTTAGCCAGTTGTTAAAGATTATATATAGTAACAGAAGGGTACCCCAGCGCAGAAAGGCATCGTCTACTTGTATCCTCCACCGCACAGGAACCCCAAGCTTGTTTACATAGCCCGGTATATCTGCCGCTGTTCTCCATCATAACCGCCTGTATTAATACACCTACGTCAAGACAGTAGTTGGGTAGTACTTGTTCCCCCTCTACCGTCAATGTCCAGTTTAATTTTGCGAGGAGAAGATACATGGACTAAGCGCCACCTAAAAGAAATATATTTCCTGCACAATTCGCGTATAGTTTAAAGTAACCCGTTTCCACCATGTCTCACTGACTTCCGATTCATCTTCTGATAGGCTTGAACTACCCTGTAGGTTGGGGATTATAAAATCCTCCAGGAAAGCTGTATTATAGGCTCGGATCTTCGGCTTAGTGCGGCTGCTAGCCCTAGGTAATCCCCTTGTGCCTTTATCACTGTCAATCTTCAAGACTATCGCTAGCATATTCAAAACAGACGTGATATCGGCTAGTAGAGCACTAATGAGACGTCCTTTACAGCACCGCTAGCCTCTTCCAGCATCAGATGAGCATCGCAATTGGCAAGGCGTAGGTTATTCTTACTGACAACAACAACAACAACAACAACAACCGCAGTGTCAATTATAAGCTGCGAGTAACACTGCTGCCAGTTGGCCCAACCCGAGCTGGAGCTGATAGGAGGTATAAAGTACTACTTATACTCTACATTTCTCTTTCTATACCTCTTTAAAAGCAGTAGGCTTTCTAGTGTAGATATACTTACCTAGCTATCAAAGAGCAACCTAACTAGTAGAGAAAAGTAGGGCTTGTAGATTTATAAAATCTTACTTAGGGGTTGTAGTGTAGATACCTAGGTAAACGCACAGCAACGGATATTTGACCGCTTAGCAGTGACCGAACCTAAATGAAAGATGCACCTTGCGTACGTCTTTGCTGCAGAGGTACTTCTTCTAAGTTCTTCTCTCTGCCTAGGTCCCTGGGATAGCTAACGCTGTAGATCCAACGCCCCCTCTGACGCCTACGCAATCTCATATTCCTACCCTTGGAACAGCCTTACATGAAGGACAATACGCTACATCTAGCGAGCACTCATATACTGCCTGTATATATCCTCGTTCCTGTGAATCAGACTACTGGCTTCTGAGGGCTTGGTCTGCGTTATAGACGGCAAAATAGCGACTAGGGGCGGGAAGCCAAAGAGGTAGATCTACGCAGGAATCAGTATGCGAAGAAAAAACCAGGTATGTATCTCAAGCACGAATGGCTCTAGCTTCCTACTCACGCTTCCTTCTCACGGAATCGTGGAAATGGCTCTAGCAGCGGCTTCATCCATCCTCTAGAGTACAGTTTCTGTTATGACGCAATTGAGCCCCGCTTCGTTGGTCACGCCCGCAACCGCCCTGCATTTGTCATCATTCCGTTTCACCCACTGGCTATATGAGCGATACATTACATATCACAACCGACATCCACGGACCAGCTATCAAGGTTCCCATCTCGTCACCATCCCCAGCACTTCCGGACCCCGGTTTGTCAAGACATATCCTATCCATCCCGCAGGATCCAAAATCCATCTTTGTCCTGTTTTCAAATTTCATCCCCCCCCCCCCTCCCGCCGTATCCTAACATGTCTGATGCCGTACATTACATCAACTCCTCGGAGGAGCTGCAGAGCCTTCTCTCGTCAACGACCTACGTCGTTGTAGACTTTTTCGCCGACTGGTGCCCTCCCTGCAAGATGATTGCGCCTGTTTTCGAAAGCCTGGCTACCAAGCACGGCAAGCCAGGTCACCTTGCCTTTGCCAAGGTCAATATCGACAAGGTCCAAAGTCTGGCGGCAACCTACGGCATCACCGCTATGCCCACATTCTTGTTCTTCAAAGATGGCAAGCAGGTTGCGGTCAACGGCCAGTCCATGATCAAGGGAGCCGATCCCAAGTCTCTCGGTGAGGCTGCGGAGAAGTTGGCTGGTTTGGCCGCGAAGAAGGCTGAGGAGACATCCGCGTAAAGGACATGATGGAATAAATTGCTGTCTTCTTCCCTCCCAGAACAGGCGCGCTTGGAGTTGAATGGAGGAAGATGGACTGCTTGATGATGAAATGCCTCATGGTTGATGCGTTGATACGAATAGATATAATAGTGTTGAAAGATTCAGCACTATATATATCCATTGTTCTCGCCGTATAACTGCGTGTGCGTGCATGTGCTGCTACCATCTAAAACTCTCTTCAAAATATTCTATATCGCACAACCCCCTATCCATTGCTTCTACTACCGAACATCTGGCGTCGTCTGCCATTCGCGCTGGCCCGCATACCACCACAGCCAAGCTTCCCTGATCGGCGCATTCTGCAGCCGTCATGACAATTTCCCGCACACTAGGTCTGATGAAGTGACGACGCACCTGGGCCGGTAAGGAAACACCGAGGCCGCTTTCTGTCTCGGCAGAAAAGTACAAATCGACGGAAAGTTTCTCGTTTGCCACTACATCGCACATGTCGTTTGCAACCACCTCCACAGCAAGCTCCGGCTCGCGGACCGCCCAATGAAGCTGAACGAATCTTGTCTGTCTGTCATCGGTCGTATCATCGGTCGTCAAGGCCCTGAGATATGACATTGGCAGAACAACACCACTGCCCCCCACAATGAATAGAATGCGCCGGAATAAATGCAGCGGCTGGCTGTGTCCGTACGGGCCATCGACCAGGACTCGCAGCGACGCGGGTCGTGGCCACTTTGATGCAGCCAGGTCTCGAAGTCTGCGGGTGAAGCTGTCATGAGGCCGGACCAGGAACGTCAGCAGTTTGGCATCGGGGGTTTCCGCCAGGGCCCCGGACGGCTCCTCAACGGCCGAGCTGTCCGTTTCCAGGAGAGGAACCTGTTCGCCGAGAGCTTTGGACTTGGATGCGGTGCCGTCCAAGACAGACGCAACTGTGAACGGATGACTTTCCCAAAATCGCTTGTCGTCCATGATTGATAGGTAGTAGTAGGTGCCGGGCTTCACTTTATACAAGCCGGATCGGCACGGGATCTCGAGCCGCACAATGTTGGTCGATGGCTTGTATATCGCTGCTGCTGCCGTGGGCTTCATGGCCGGGTTGAAAAACAGAATGCGGGCTACGCGCATTGCTCTGTCAAACAGCCAGATGACGACGGAGATCCAGAACAAGCCGTCGTATCTGCCGTTGAATATGGACACGTGGCTGCGACCATTAGCAACGGAGGTTTCAAACGCTGGTATTCTTTCTCTCTCTCAATCAAGGCGATCGTACCCTAGCATAGTAACCAGCACAACGATGGACATGCCGATGTGCAGTATGAGGAATAGTTCGTAGCTTCGTCGGCGCAGCCAGAATATGGAGCATGCTACCAACGCGCACATAACCACGGTTGCCTATGATACAAGCAGAAGTCAGAAGGTGCCTGCAGTGACAATAACAGATTGAGTCCCGTACCACTTCTCCGACAACCCAGAACATGCGAGTCCACCACGCCGCAAAGTAGGCCCATCCTCCCTCTGCAACAGAGTCAGAACAGAACACGACCCGGCAAAGGGTCTCTATCTACGGAAAGACGGAGGGTGATACGAACCATGAAACGCAAGCACGGTGTACCCAACCGAGTGCACAACAGCCTGCACCGTTGCAATCCTCGCGACCCATCGATGGAACTTGTTGTATGTGCCAAAGTCCCAGCCCGTCAGCCAGATAGCAAAGTTGTTCCGCACCCCGAAGAGCCATACGATGGGGAAGTTCGCAAACGAGATGATGCCCGTTCGGTCCGAGACGTAGCGCAGGATCTGCTTCGTCCTGGTCGGGAAGCTGGAGACTGGGGTTAGCAGCGCATCCAGCATTTTCCCCAGGCATCGGGAACGGAAAACACGCACTACAGATTGACCGGCGTGATCTTGTATCCATACACGCTGAGCAGAATGTTGATGAATGCAAAAGTCACAATCGTCAACGTCTGTATCCGGAGCGGGATCGTCCCGCACCATACTTCCGTGGCGGACCTGTATCCAAAGGCGGCGGGTATTATGATCTTGCTCTTCAGCCACATCGATGTCTCGGAGTTGGGCGCCCCTTTGCAGAGGTTGTAGGTGTGGAGGAATCGTCGCGACGCCGTTATCAACCGGTTGACTGCGCCAATGGCCACCACTGCGGTCCAGAATGCGATCATGGCGACGCCGTACAGGTAGTGATGGCGAACGGCGTAGCGGTAACCGTCCTTGTGTATGTTGTCAGTACGCTGGAACATCTGCCAGGCCTGCAGGCAGCATTGTAGCCTTACCAACGTGTCAGACCATGCATGGTGAAGCTCGGCCGAAGGAACCACCACTTCGTCGAACTTGTGCTCCGGGGGGAATTCTTCATGAAGCTGGACATGCCTTAGTCTTTCGATATCGCCAGACGTGTAGTTCGATATGATGGACAGTGGTGGAACTGCGGCTTCCCCCCCGGCAGTCGTGCACGTCTCATTCAGCGTTTCCCACTCCGCCTCTCGCTCGTCTCGGTCGCAGTACGCAGCGAGGCAAAGGAACACGGACTCTATCGCCAATCGACTCGTGCATAGATGCTGCCACGCCGTCGCCGACTCATCCATGTCGGCGAACCGCAGTCCCTCGACCGAGCTCTCGCATGCTCCGAGGCACAGGTCGGCCTGTCGTGGTGATGCCTTGGCCGCGGCGTGCCAGGAGAAAAGGCACCAGCACAGAGCTGACGCCAGCCGCTCCGACCGTCTCATCGCATCGGCGCTGGCAGAAACCGTATCCAAAATAGGAGGGGAGGGGGAAACACCCGGCTGCGTGCGTCGTGTTTCAAAGTACAGAACCTCGGGTAAAGGGTGCATGTCATCTGATAAGATTGATAAGAGTCCCACGTGGCCCACGTGGCGCCTCGTCTCTGCGCCATTCCCGCCCGGTATGCAACAAGGCCATGTGGTCTACGTTCCACCACCAAGACAAGTGTTTGCGGATGTATTCGACGGCCCTACGCTCTTCTTGAGACACAATCACGATGCGTCTACGTACTACCAATAGTGGTGGCAAGGCTGTCTCTCTTATCCTCGAAAACCGGCCGAAGCCGCGCGCTGCCAAGAAGCACTTCAAAGACTTCCATAATGAGCACCTATATGAAACTGGCTGGAGGGAGCGCTGCATCTCCCAGCACAGCATGTGCCGAGCAGTTTGCCTTTGTCGCTGGATAATGGCCCCGCTGGCGCAAAACCTCTCGACGCGAGACGAGAGTCATACTCGATCGTACCCGGGTCGCAAATCGAATCTCTTGCCACGCTCATTGATGGGTGTCCAGCAGGTGTAATAACCTGTGAGACGAATCTGCGAGACGATTGTTGTTTGCGCCCTCTGCATCTTCGGCCGCTTTGTTCCAGGCCGGCGTCCGATCTGCGGCCATGCTCCGTGGTGAATGATGTAGCTGCTGAGAATAGAATCGTTCTCGCGCATCCTCCCAGACGGCTCTCAGAAGGAAGGGTACGCCGCTCCGTCCCGTGCTGTGGTTCCGTAGATGCTGTGTAACCACGTACCTGCAGCACCGTAAGCACAGTTGTAGACAAGGCGTAGGGGTATACAAGTCAAGAACAGCAATCTTCTTCAACGGGTAATACCCACCTCCTCGCCAGGACCTCATCTTTGCATGCTCATCCATCCTTGAATCCCGTCATGATAATATGTCCTTCGCCAATCCTTTAGCCTGCCATGAGTTATTTGAAGTAGTTTTCCGCGACAACGTTTCCCCACGCTCTGTAGCGAGCCAAGTACCTTCTTCTGCCTTGCTGGTTTGACCATACCCCACTGTGTGAGCATCATGCTGTCCTCGAACGCGGTAGTTTGAGTCACTAACATATTAGCACTAAATCATGGTGGTCGCGTCTGACAGGGCCTCCATAAAGTTTATATGACTGTGTTCAGCCAGTGCTCTATATACAGGCGTCGAAACCTCGTACCTCCTCAAATGTCGATACATATGAACATTCCCCCCTTCCCCTGTTGCTCAGTACATGGTCCTCTTCAGTTCCTTACCCTCCGACCACCTGAGCAGCTCCTCGACCTGCTGCTCATAAAAACCCCTGTATATTCCGCTCTTCCACGTACGCAACATGCGGCGTCATCAACAAGTGGCTCCTCCCGTTTTGTCCCCATCCAGAGCTGCGCCATTCACTGTCCGCAGACAAGGGCTCCAAGTCGAACACGTCCAGGGCAGCTCCTCTGATTTTTCCAGCCTTGAGAACGTTCAGCAGGTCATTTTCAACAACCAAGGGCCCTCGCGACGTGTTCACAAACAGCGCCGAGGACTTCATCTTGAACAAGTCGTCCGCTGTAATCAAAGCCTCTTGAGCGGTCGGACAGGACTAGATGGACGCTGACTACGTCTGAGGTGCTGAATAGCTCATCGCGGGAGACGGACTTGAACGTATTTTCGCCATCGGCCGATTCAAGGGGCAGTCCTTGCGATTTTGCCTGCTCGTCAGCGATTTCCTGAGTCAAATTGGAGCTCCATGCGATGATCTACATGCCAAAAGCTACACTCAATGATGCGGGCGACCGAGGCGCCGAGTCTGCCAAGACCGATAAGGCCTAGAGTTTTGCCAGAAACAGCCGTCATGGCGGTGGTCTGCCACAGTCCTGCTTTGACTGCCGCGTCGTTGTGGGCGATGTTGCGGCAACCTGCGAGAATCATGGCCACGGCATGCTCTGAGGTGCTGTCGACTGGGCCAATTTGCGTGTCTACAGTGGCGGTCACAGGGATTCCCCGCCGTCGACAAGCCTCCATGTCAATTGATCTGTTGCGATGGCCGCAGCTCAGAAGAAGCTTGAGCTTGGGGAGGCGGTCTATGAGTTCGCCGGGAAATGGAGTTCGCTCCCTCATTGTGGCTGAGTGCGTCTGTTAGTATATGAGTGGGAAAGACCAATAGACTATTTCTGTGATAGCATACCAATGACATCAAATGGCTCAAGCCTCTTGACGAGATCATCTTTGGTTGATTTTGGAGTATCTGGGTGGTTGTAGGACCGCAATGTCTCGGGAAAATATCTCACATCAAAATTAGAAGCGTCTAGCGTGACGAAATAGGAGGATGCAGAGCCTTGATAGTCGTCCAAAACAGCTATGTTTAGCACCCTGTTTGCTGATTATTGGACAGCGTTTCAGGTGTGAAGCCGTGGGGAGAGGCCGGCTCTTCTCATCTTATTCTCGTGACTGTCCACATTCATGCGCGGACGACACTCTTTGATGGATGGATGGATACTCTGCATCGGAAGCCAGGCCGACATATCCGAAGAGATGCGATCGGATGTGCGAGTCGTTATGGGGTATTAACCACACCATGAACGATGAACCGAAATTGATCAGATAGCAAGATTGATGTTTCCAGTACTTTGGATCCTCCTCGGAAACAGAGATGCTGGTGGAATCCTGCTCACGAACGGATGAGCTACTCGCACGGAATTTATTTTCGTACAAGAGGTGCGTATATCATGTATATCATCAACCCCACACAATAGAATCAGTTCCCCACGAGCATCATGATTATGTCTTGTGTCCCCGGTTCTTCAACAACCTTGCTCAGTTAAATCTTGCTCGGCCTTGATCCTCCGTCTAATCGGATGACTGTGCCATTTAGCATCATGTTCTCAATTGAGTGCCTCACCAGTCCCGCAAATTCCTCTGGCTGGCCAGCTCGCTTGGGAAATTCATAAGTGGCCTCTAGAGACTTTCGCACCTTGCTGCTCATCATGCTCGTCATGCGGGTTTCGAACAACGACGGCGCAATAGTCACGCATCGAATACCGAAGCGCGCTAGATCCCGAGCCATTGGCAGAGTCATAGCGGCCACGGCGCCTTTGCTTGCCGAGTATGAAATCTGGCCCTTCTGTCCATCAAAGGCGGCAGAGCTGGCAACCATGATGACAACACCTCGCTCCCCGTCAGGACCTTCTGGGACCTTGGCAATCTCTGCAACACCCTGGCGGACTAGGTCCAGGACACCACGAAGATTGACACCGAGGACAAAGTCGACATCGTCCAGGCTGAAAGGCGCACCGTCTCGGTCCAAAATCTAGACGAGATACGTGAGCTATGGAAGACTTGGACGACAGGTAGAAAAGCCATGAGTTTTCTTGTACAGCTCAAAATGTAAGAGCGATGAACACGGGCATGTACTTACAGTAGCAGGCGTCGCGACGCCGGCAGCAGGAATGACACCTCCAATCGGTTTGTTGACTTGCTTGGCCCACTCGGCCGTTCCTTGCACGGCCTGGGTGATGCTCTCTGTATTCAAGACGTCGCAAACGAAAAACCTTGCCGCCGAGCCGATTTCTTTGGCAAGCTCGTGACCGTCTTCGTTCATGTCGAGAATGGCCACGTTGCCGCCGTTCTTCACAATCTCGAGTGCGCATGCCTTGCCCAAACCAGAGGCGCTGTGAAGGTAGTCAGCACGTGAAATGTGCTCCGATGGCATACATTATGATGATGACATGATGACTCGGTCTTGATGGCTTTGAAAAGATGGGAACTTACCCGCCGGAAATAAGAAATGTTCGGTTTTCAATCTTCATGTTGAAGTGCACGCATCCAATACAGCAGATCTGGCTTGGGAGAATTGATGATATGATAGAAACCAAAGAAATCTGGCTTGTTGCATTCGAACAGTTTTCGTCCGTCTTGCCATTCTCAGGATCGACAACCGTCCGGGACCTCGGCTTGACCTGGGTGTGCCTCAGGTGGTCAATTTAATTCGATCCTCGCGGCCCTTGGCGATCCTAGCGTTGAGGATCGGATTATATCGACACCGGGGCGGGTGAACCAAGATATGTAGACATGAACCTAAGTACCCAAGTACCCAAGTATCCAAGTATCCAAGTATCCAAGTACCCAAGTACCCAAGTACCTAGGTACCAATGTACCCAATGTTGCCTGCCAATTGTAGCACAAGTGTTCCGTCCCTGCGTCAGCTTCCATGCTCACTGCAACAAGAAAGAAAAGAAAGTCGGCAACATGGGTTTGCGGTCTACTATGTGAGATTTCCAGTGGCCAAGTGCTTTCTGCAGCTTTACCGTGCATTCAGATGAACACTTGAAACTATCGTCTTCGTCATCAAGAAATGAAGCCCGGTCCCGCTCTGGAAAAGCAACTTGTGTTTACCCGCTTAGTCATGACTCAAAACCTGACCAGAGCCTGACCCGGGATCGCATCGTATCTTGGTCCCGGAACCCCATTTGAACAATCACGCACCTGTCCTACGCGACCCTCGCTAGAGCCGACCACATCCTTATCTCTATCTCGTGGATGCGACGCCGCCTAGAATTGCTCCGTACACATTGTGCGAGTCCACATTGCCCAGCATGACGAGACCGCGAGATT
Organism: Balansia obtecta B249; assembly: GCA_000709145.1. NCBI lineage: Eukaryota > Fungi > Ascomycota > Sordariomycetes > Hypocreales > Clavicipitaceae > Balansia > Balansia obtecta. The sequence continues at coordinate 129,685 of JFZS01000020.1, forward strand.
CATCTGGCGCCAGCGACGACAGCCTAGGCGCAGGCCGCGAGCAGGTACGAATAAGGCTCGCGGAGTCGACATGTTTTTCCCCGTCAACGAAGCTGATGTACATGCCAGGAGCTCGGGAGCATGTACGACTATCTAGCAAAAATTATTCTTTTGGGTCCCAGTGGCACTGGAAAGTATGTATCATCTTGTCCATGATCGAGATTCTCGCGTCTGCCACGAATGGGTTCTGACAAGGTGCTTTCTCAGATCTTGTCTGCTACATAGATTTGTCAAAGACGAGTGGCGCGTCCTCTCGTCCCAAACCATCGGCGTCGAATTCGCCAGCAAAATAATCAAAGTCGGCACAGGTGCACGGCGAAAGCGAATCAAGCTTCAGGTACGTCGCGTCCGACCTGCATTGAGCGCTCGCGGCCCCTAATCAGACACAGCTCTGGGATACAGCAGGTACTGAACGATTTCGATCCGTCTCGAGATCCTACTACCGCGGTGCGGCCGGTGCCATCCTCGTCTACGACATCACATCGCATGCTTCCTTCCGGGGCATCCAGCCTTTTCTAAATGACGCGCGGGCGCTGGCGTCGCCAAATCTGAGTTTAATATTGGTTGGAAATAAACTGGATCTGGCCCCGGACTTCTTGATAGATACGAGCTTGCCGCCACCGACGCCCAGCAGTGTTGGTTCTACGTCGACGATAACTGCTGCAAACGCCAGTACACTCTCTGTATCTACTACGAGCACAAGCACGACGGGGACCATTACGGGAAGAGATCGAGATCGAGGAGGCTCTATCAGTGCTGGTACGCAGCAGAGAGCGACAATCGCACCAGATGGGCGCGAAATTAGCACTGCAGAAGTGACGAGGTGGGCAAGCACGGCGGGTATTTCGGTCGTCACTGAAGTTAGTGCCTTGAACGGAGAAGGGGTTGACGAAGTATTCAATCGCCTCGCTCGCATGATTCTCACCAAAATCGAACTCGGAGACATAGATCCGGACGATCCCATGAGCGGTATCCAGTATGGTGACGGCGGTGGATGGAACACGGCCAGCGACGGAGGCAGCATCAAGAGCTCCATGACAGGTGCTACTGTTGATGACAACATCGGCGGCGCGCGACGCCGTAAGCGAGGCAGGGCCAGAACTCAGAACTGGGGCCTGCGAGAGTGGGAGGAAGTTTTCACTCTGAGCAGCCGCCACAGAAGAGGCGGAGGATGTTGCTGATCCCTAACCAGGTGTCTTTTCTGACTCATAACCGACAGGTCACACCCTCTACTCTCTGATCATGTCTTGTCATTTTAGCGTGTCTGGCGTTTGGGGGAAACGATGTGTTGAGAGCAGCCTGTTTGGAAGCATTGCATTCGTTTTGCCGACGCGCGAGAAGTTCTTGAGTCGCTGCGTCAACGTTGTTTACAATTACCGGTATAGTTCTCAGCATATGACGAACACTTTCATCATCCCTCGTTAGTTATGATATCCCATGAGAGACTTCATAATAGATCCTGGCACCTTTGCTAGAATTGTCAAGCTACCATGGCTCTTTGTGTGGCGCACTTACTCGATGTAACTTTGCCCGGCTGCGACCCGAGATGCAATAGTCGAGGACTTAAGAAAGGACCCTCTCACCATGTCCTTGACTTAAATTCTAAAAATTGATAATCGTACTCCGTATAATACACGTCGTAAATCCCACTGATTTCTCACCTCCACCCTCCACAGCGGGGTGTCGGCCCGCAAACCCTCAACACACAACGACACACACGAGAGCGTTCCATTGGTAATCCCGGCTGCATCGCCTACCTTTCTTCAGGAGCTCTATTAGAAGCAAAACAGCACCTTTCTCCATGAACTAGCCGTGTCGCTTTATTTTCCGAGTCAGTCCGAGCAGTGATTCTGAGGGCGATAATAGCTGCTCATCATGGGTGCTCGAATCGTCATCCCGATTGATACGAATTGGCAGTTCAAACAGGCCGACAAGGATGACAGTCCATATCTGGCAGTTGCCCAGTTTCCCACTCACGTTCATTTGGATTTGATGCACCATCACATCATACAAGATCCCTACATTGGCCAGAACGAGAAGGATGTGCAATGGATTGGCGAAACTATTTGGAGATACAAAACCACTTTTCCAACTCCCGAGGTCAGGAACAACGAAAAAGCTGTACTGGTGTTCGATGGCCTAGATACCTTTGCCACGGTGGTGCTGAATGGGCGCACCGTATTGGAGACAGACAATATGTTTATCTCGGAGAGAGTTGACGTCACCGCGGTATTGAACAGAGATGGTGACAACGAACTGGTCATCACTTTTGATACTGCCTATCTCAGAGGCTGGAAAGAGGTTGAAAAGCATCCGAACCACAGGTGGGGTTGCTGGAATGGTGATAATTCTCGACTCGCTGTGCGAAAGTCGCAGTACCACTGGGTGAGTAATTTATTGAACATGAGCAGCACTTGGGGCTGATCAAACTTACTAATTCATAAATGTATATAGGGCTGGGATTGGGGCCCTGCGCTGTTGACCTGTGGTCCATGGCGGCCAGTCAACTTGGAGATATACGAAGCAAGAATCATGGATTTATGTGTCGAGATTGACGTGGAAGATTGCCTCAAGACTGCCAACGTGGTCGCGCGCGCTACTGTAGAAGGTACCGCATCCATGTTGAGACTCGACATCTGTTTAGATGATAACGGTGTCTCTTCTGAAATAGTCAGTGTCGTGGATGGCGCAGCCACGGCGACTTTCAAGGTACAAAATCCCGAACTGTGGTATCCGATTCGATACGGCCGTCAGCCTTTGTACACAATCAAAGCAACTCTGCTGGACGGAGATGTGGAGATTGACACAGTCAATAAGAGAATTGGCCTGCGAAGGGTCCAACTTATCCAACGACCTCTTGTTGACCAACCCGGGACTACGTTCTTCTTCCAGGTCAACAACATCCCCATATTCTGTGGGGGAAGCAATTGGATTCCAGCAGACAGTTTCGTTCCCCGGATAGCCAAGGACCGGTACTATGACTGGGTCAAGATGGTGGCTGACGGAAACCAGTTTATGCTGCGCGTTTGGGGTGGAGGCATCTATGAGGAGCAGGCCCTATACGACGCTTGTGATGAGTTGGGCATTCTGGTGTGGCAGGACTTTATGTTTGGCTGCGGGAACTACCCTAGCCATCCCAGATTTCTCGACTCTGTCGAGCGTGAGGCTCGCCAAAACGTCGCGAGACTCCGCCATCATCCATCCATCATCATCTGGGCTGGTAACAACGAGGATTATCAGTTTGCTGAGAGCGAAAACCTAAACTACGACCCCAATGACCACAACCATGACAATTGGCTCAAGACAGACTTTCCAGCAAGATATATCTACGAAAAGGTCTTGCCGGATGTGTGCAAGGAATTGATACCCTGGACTTACTACCACCCGGGCAGTCCCTGGGGCGGCAAGAACTCAAATGACCCAACTGTGGGTGACATCCATCAATGGAATGTCTGGCACGGGTCACAAGAAAAGTATCAGAATTTCGGCCGGCTTGTCGGACGTTTCGTGTCGGAGTTTGGCATGCAGGCATTCCCGTCCATCAAGACTATCGAGGCATACCTACCCAAAGGCAAAGATGATATCGAACGCTTCGCCCAGTCATCCACCGTTGACTTTCACAACAAGGCCGCTGGTCATGAGCGCCGTCTAGCTCTGTACTTGGTCGAGAATATTCGTTATGCGCCAGACCCTCTGGAGTACTACGTTTATTGCACCCAGCTGATGCAAGCCGAGTGCATCGCGTCGGCATACCGTTTGTGGAGGCGAGAGTGGAAAGGCCGTGGTCGAGAGTACTGTGCCGGTGCGCTTGTATGGCAGATGAATGATTGCTGGCCCGTCACGTCATGGGCCCTCTGCGACTACTATCTTCGTCCCAAGCACGCCTACTACGCTGTCAAGAGAGAGATGGCGCCGATCTCGATCGGGATGGCCCGCCGCGAACACACCCATGCCAAAGAAAAGCACACACGTGTCCGCATCGAGACCGAGGTAAAGATTGAGGTTTGGGGGTCCAATCTCAGCCTGGAGGACGTCAAGGCTGATTGCGTCGTCAAATCATGGGACGTCGAGACGGGGGAAGAGACGTCTTCAAGGGTTGTCTCCTCGCAGCATGGACTCCCCGGTAACGCATCCACGGAGGTTATCTCGATGGACGTGCCTGTCAGCAGGAAGGGTGCGGGCGAAGAGGGCCGTACCGTCGTGGCGGCGTATCTGATGCAGGATGGCGTCCAGATCGCTCGCTGCGTGAATTGGCCCGAGCCCCTCAAGTACCTGCACCTGCAGAAGCCACAGCAGCTACGGGTCGAGCTGGCCGACGACGGCAGGTCCGTCGAGCTGAGCGCCGAGGTGCCTGTGAAGGGACTGGCAGTGGACTGTGCAGATGACCATGTCAAGTTTGACGACAACCTGGTGGATGTTGTGCCGGGCGAGACGGTGGCAATCGGGGTGAGGGGTGCGACAAAAGAAACGCACTTTACGGCACAATACCTGATGAACATGCGAGACTGAACTGTGCATGCAATATAGTCGGCGATGGGATGGAGTAGATGTGAAGATCGTGATTCATGGTCTCTAGTTCCGTTGGCAGGTTCCAAGACCGTCGGCTTAACTTTATGGTACCAGGGGCCCGTTGTGCTACTCTTCGAAAACTCAGGATCCCTCGATGCAATCGTCAGACAATTCCTTCCATTTCTTGATGTTGTACAGTCCTGGTCGTGTTTCAGTAGCCGCGACTTAGCATGACTACGTCAGTTCCCTACTTGAGCCTCGAGTTGCTGTGGCCAACAACCTTGCGAGGCGAAGGCTTCTGGGTTTCGGATCTGCTACGAACAGTACGTTGGCAAGGCCCGACGTACGTAGTCTACAACGACACGTCGGAGCTTGGACCGTCATCACGATAACTAGCCGAAAGAGTCGAGCTTATGGCTTTTCCAGAAAGCGCAGCACAGCGCTTGCGGACAGAGCTGCAACATGCTGTAAAGCACTAGAAATCAAGTCACCTCAATAAGGCTCTCTTCTCACGGTGCCTCCCTAAGGCACGGGCACTGCCGAGTCTCTATATGAGTGCCGTTACAAGAGTGACTAGGGTCTGGCCCAATGAGAAGCAATGCTGTGAGTGGTGCACATCTTCTGCTATGCTATGATCCAAGTAACTAATATAGATTAGAGCTGTACAGGGGTTCGTCGCACGTGTATTAGACTGTGGTGTCGCCCCTGGTTGTCTGGCCTTTAAGACGATTCCGGGCCTTGGATCTTAGAACCGGTTCTGTCGCCTTGCAAGCTTACAAGATGCATCTTGAGAATCGCTTCGTAGAGCTGCCTGCGTAGAGATGTCTCCAGGTTTACCAAGGACCTCTCATGGCCTGGCGTATATACACTTGTATACCTGCGGCTATCCTGCTACTGTTTTCCAATCACGGAGTCACCAACGAGGATTTCTTACAAGACCATCGAGGCATCGACTTGCTTTGTCAAGTTGGTGGTTGCTTGTGGTGGTCATGTCCATATCGTACAAGTCTCGCTTCACTTGCCGACGAAAGAAATATACCCTTGTTCCACCGGCTATACATCCCAACTCTGCCCTCGTATTTATTCATGTTCGCAGATTTCCTCTTGTGCTTGATTGCGCTGTGCCACGAAACGCCCTGGCTTATCATTTACCAATAAGTTGCCATCGGAGGCCGAGATGAACGATAAATTGTAGAGAATCCTCCTTCGTATAGTTATGCCACCAATTGTTTTGAATTAACTGTCACTAGTCATGTCCTGCACGATCATTACTAACCCACGATGCATGGACGAATGGGATCTCGGGTCGGACTCCGGGCATCTCATCTCACCATGCATAATCGGCTGAGTCGGAAGAGAGGGTGGATACGTTGCGCAATTGTGACTTCCCATATAAGCCAGCCGTCTGCCTTTGCTATTGTGACATCATTGCATTATCGAGTTTTCACAGCATTATTCAGTTTGCTTGAAGTTGTCTGTACTCAAAAGCCACGTTGCGGGTTGGCAAAGTCTATGATAGAATGCAAAAGGTCAAGTCCATCCTGCCATCATGGGACACCACCAAGACCCAGAGCAAGAAGGGCTTCGACAAAGCATGGGGCTTGCTCGATAAGCTCGGAGCGCCAGTCAACAGGTGGACGAACAAGATCGGCAGCGAGGCATTTTGGCCAACGACTCTTGACAAGGAGAGCTACAAGGCAGCTCGGATTCTCCGGTCGTTTTGCAGTGCGTGAAGATTCTGCTTCGCCCATGTTCGCCAGTGATACTAACACTTCGTGGCAGAGGACGGATTCTATACCGAAGATGAGCAATTGACCAGCCAGGATGGTCCGAAGAAAGCACCAAAAGTGCTCAAGAAAATCCCTCAGAAAGTCATAGAAGATGCAGTCGGCCTCGCGATTTTTACCACCATGCGCACTGGTCTATGGGTTTCCGGAGCCGGCGGTTCCGGAGTGCTCGTCGCGCGGCAGGAGGACGGAACGTGGTCACCGCCATCAGGAATCATGCTTCACACAGCAGGTCTTGGCTTCCTCATCGGGGTGGACATATACGACTGCGTGCTCGTCATCAACAACCGCAAGGCACTCGAGTCGTTCACCAAGATTCGAGCGACGCTAGGCGGAGAAATCAGTGCCGTCGCCGGCCCGGTGGGAGTCGGCGGCGTGCTCGAAAACGACGGCAAGTGGAAGGAGGCTAATCGGCCTGTCTTTACGTACTTGAAGTCTCGGGGCTTCTATGCCGGCGTCCAAATCGACGGCACGGTCGTCCTTGAGCGGACCGATGAGAATGCGCGGTTCTACGGAGAAAAGATTGCTGCTGCCGACATATTAGCCGGCAAGGTCCGATATGTTCCTCCCGAGACAAGAGTTCTAGCCGAGACTTTGAAGGCTGCGGAAGGGAAGAATGATGTGGACAGCGCCATCATGAGCGACTTGGACGCGCAGTTGGTCCCCGGGGACTTGGCAGTCGATGAGCCAGAAAAGAAGATATTTGGCGTTCCCGAGGCAGACGATCCCGATCCGTTCGGCGTACATGCTCTTGAGAAGGAAGGCCTGGAGATCGTCGAGGCAGGCACCCGCCATCGACCGTCCAGCCTTCAATTCGAGTACAACCCGAGCCCGTCGAGTCCGATATATGGTAGGTTGAACCGGCGAAGCACTCTCAGCTCCGGACGTCTCTTGAACTCGAATTCTCCCACGGCGCCGTGGGGCCACAGGCGATACACAATAAATTGGCACAATGCATCATCGTCCGATGCAAGCACGCAGACAGGCGATGAGGGTTTCGTAACGACAGCGCCTTGGCAGCCAAATGAATTCGTTCAACAGGATGTGCAACAGAAGCACCAAGTACGGGAGGAGCTGAGAAATGGCTGCGGCTCGGACGAGGGAGAAGTCGACGCCTTTGTGAACGAGGTTGTGGAGGGGAACACCTCGAAGCAAAACGGTGGCTTTGTAGGCTGGGATGTCGGGAATGATCTTGGGATTGACACAGGGTTGGAGGGACATATGTCGAAGCAAAACGATGACTTTGCAGGCAGGGATGGCGAGATTAAACCTGGGATTAATACAACATTGGAGGAGATGGGGGACAAAGAAGGTAGAGAAACTGACGTTCAGGAGAAAGCTTCGAATCCACCGCCTCTGGTGCCACCTGCGTTGCCGCCAAGATAGCTGTCATTCGCGTATCTAGTCGTTTAATATGTAGATTCTCAACATTAGTAGAAGAGTTCTTTCTCATATGCTTTAGCGTTAAGCTATGTTTCGAGTGAATGTGGTATTTTGCGTGCCGAGTTGGCGCGCAGATTTGAGGTCCGCTCAGTCTCTCGGCACGTTACTTTGTATAGATGGAGATATCTCTAGGATGTGCCAGATCCAGTGCAAGAAATAGCCAGCTTCAGCGTTAACCCAGAGTTTGAAGCCTCTTGACATTGTCAGTGACCTCCTGTTTTGAGCGCCTTGTGTACCGTACTATGCACTCGTCAATAACTAAATTTGTGCCTAGTTTAAAGATTCGAAGTGAGTCTTTTATGAAGGTGTTAAGACTATTAGTTGGCGATAGAGAATGGGTGTGAAAAGAGTGCTTGCTTCGTGGTTGCAAATCTGAAGCTGGTGATGTATCAGGTGCGTCGGGCGGCTTGATACGCCCATTAGTCCTTAAGTCGTGATTCTGCGTGAATTTCAATATAACATGAACAAACAATCCATAAATGCACTTGTAGGAGTGTACTTGGCTTCCACTTGTTGATACGCGGGTTTGGCCAACTACTTTATGGCGGAACTGTCGCTTAGTCGCTTTAGACGCCGCTCCTCTCGCTTCTCGTCCGCTTGAGCGTGAAGTCTTTCCTTCAACTCGCGCATGTCTTTTGCGGGCTTGATATCTGGGTCGTAATCGGTGACCACGATCCAAGTGCCTTGTTGCTCGTGGTGCGAACCATCCACCTGCCTTACAAAATCGTCAAGGCGGCTGAGACTTGGAAGACAGACCCATCCATATCGATTTTGTTTCGCGGTGCCGACCGCAACTGGCTCGTATTCTGCAAATGTTTCAATAAGACCATTCGGTGTCAGGACATCTCCGGTTGAGCGCCTAACTCTTGCAGTATACGGGTAGAGCTCCCTCGGCTTAGGTCTCGTACCGTGCCAGAGCTTGCGTTCTTCAGGAGCATTTGCAGGCAGTCCTCGGCGCTTTCTATTTAAAACGCTAGTATTGCGATTAGAGGTTGTAATTCTGAGTAATTGGTCCTTGTTTGAATCTGTTAAAAGGTAACATAAAATCGCCGCGGCACGAACGGTATCTGTCGCAGCATTATGCCTACCGTTTAGGCTATGTAGATCTTTTGGCTCGACACACCCAAAGCCGCAAGCCTTGAGTGTTTCGCTTAACCCTGGCTTGTCAACATGGCTGGAAAGTCTTGCTAGCTCTTGGAGATCTAGCCAGGATGTGAAATAATCTGTGAAGCCATTATAGATTGCCGAGAGTAACTGAAGCTCGAGTCGCAAGTCGAAACCAACGAGAACTACATGTTCGGTAGTTAGAGAGCTGTATTTCTGCCGATACGAGTCGATAAGAGTCATGGCGTATTGTTCAACATCAAGGCTAGTAACAACGTGATGTTGGCCGAATTTATGAGGTTCGCATTTCTTAGGTCTCGTCATTTCGACAATTTGTATCCAGTGCGTTTCAATTGCGTAAATATCGGCGAAATCCTCAAACGTCACAGGCATGACATCTGTCTGTCTCGTTTCAGCCATTCGTAGTATGGATATTCCAAGTTCGGAGGCCTGAGTATTATCTCCACCCCATGGCTCAGCGTCAAAAATGACAAAGGTTGCATTGCTAGCAACTAGTTTGAGAGCATCGAGATTGGAAATGCACGCGTCATAAAGACGCCTCCAGTGTCCGACCTTAAATCCTTTGGGGCAGGTGCTGTATTTCTTTCTTTTTTTTCTTTTCTTTTCTTTTTTTTTTTGCTGAAAGAGAAGGTTAGCGAACTGGAAGAAGACGAAGACATGTAAACGATGGGCGCAGTGAAAGGTGATAGCACGTGCCAGATTCAGTGCGACTCCGTTGTGATGGAAAAGCTTTCAATGTGGTGCGGGAGAGTTCAAGGGGAGTTGGCTAGCTGCAGCTTGTGCTAGGAAACTTGTGGATGTATTGTTTAGGTTGTGGCGTTGACAGAGGCTGGAAAAGTAAATATATACAGAAAGCAGACGAGTAGCGGAAAAAAAAAAAAAAAAAAAAAAAACTCAAATGATAGAAGTTGACGGGCTTTACACCTGTAGAGTACATACCTAAGACGTGTTTCGAACTCGCGAGACCGACGTCATTGCACTCTTATTACAACCTGATTCCCATTGCAGAAAAAAGTTAGGAGGACTATGAAAATAGAACACTAGTATACTTCAGGTGTAATGATGGATTATAAATAATTCTATCTCTGTATGCTGGGCTGCCCTCCACATCCTATTTCTCGAACGGAAATCTATATCTTATTATGATGTGCACCTCTGCTAAGCGTCCATTCATACCACACTACCACCACCCCCAGTTTCTCAATCTCGAACTTTGGCTAGAAGTACTCTTTCACACCGCCCTTCTCGATGTACCACCATTTGCCTTCATTCACGACCTTCCTCATTTTCTTCTTCTGAGAGTCATAGATAGTCCAGTTCTTTGTGTCCACCTCGGCCTTTGAGGGCTTCCACGAGTCCTTGGAGCTACTGCTGGCAGCGCTACGGACTCTCTGGCTATACTCAATCATCTCGTTGATGTGTACATGCCCGGATACAACCCTCTGCTCACCGGCATAAAATCTGACGCTGAGAGCATGGGAGTGCGAGCTGACGGTATGGGATTGATGAGCCTTTGCCCCACTGGTTTTGAGTCTGGTTAGTTTCATTAATAACTGGAGTTGCAGGGCAATCTCGTGCCAGCTTTAACACTTACGAGATGGCCACACCAGTGACAGCCGGGTACTATATAACAGTTAATATATGCTTACGAACGTAATTACAAATCATTCAGGAACAGAACTTACGTCCATTTAGACGGTAGACTCTGCAGCGTCCAAGGCAGCGAGCCAAATATCCCCCGTGGGGGGATTCTCTTGGAAGACATGAGACTTGCCGACTTTGCCTACCTGCAAGAGAGCTTTCTTCACTACCCTGGAAGCCATGGCGATGGTGGATGTAATAAACTCGGGAAACTTTTTATAATGGCCGCAAATATGCCGAAAAAAAAAACACTTAGTAATTGTTGACTTGATCTGGAGTTCACGTTTATCTGTTTGATGGTGTGGCTAATTCAACTCTATATATATGAACGATGCAGACGAACCCCCTGAATCGACCAGTGCATTCAATGAAATGATTGGTTTACTTTAGCCGCGCCATGTGTACTAGATTCCTGATACCTGCGTTTGAATATTATGTTGGCCTGCCTGATTACTAGGTGTACATGGTGATATAGGAAATTTGAAGGAATTCCACTGGATTGCACTGCAGCTAGGCGCTACGGCAGCCCCGTGATTCTTTAAACGCTCATTCCCATGGCAGCGGCCAAGTCGTGGGCCCGTAGCTGCAGTATTGTAGTATCACATGCTGTCCCATCACTAGCATTGTCTTGGAGTTTGTTGCTTAATATAGTAGCCCCTTACTTCAAGCGGCGGTTAACGAGCAGTCTTACGATAGGCTGAGAAACATTGTACTGTCCTGGGTCCAAAGAAGTGACCCACGGATATTCCGTTTTGAAGAAATGGGTACCCAAAAGAACCCGCTAACGGATCTACTCCGTAGACAGGTAGCTATATAAGAACTGGAAATATAAATGCCAATATTCCTAGATATGGCTTGCTACTTGACGAATTAAGAACTGCCCAGGTTATGTTGGAAGGACGAGGAAACAGGCCTGGTGACGTAATCAGATTCTTCTATCTCTCTATATAGGAAGAGGAAGTCGAAGAATACCCATATCGTGTGAATGCCTTAGGCATACATGGTGTTGTCTGCTAGGCCGTATCTGTTGTAGTCAATGGATCCGTGTGTAGCCACTCAAAAGCGCGCACCTTGTAATTAGTAAAAAAAAAAAAAAATTGAAGTGGGCGCATACGGATATCCAAAAGGGGCCTCTAAAATATTACAGGTCCCCGTAATATACTTAGGGAGTTATAATTACGGGCACTGTTGAATGAATCTACTCAGCACTTGTCGAAATCTAACCGCGCGCTTCGGTGAGTTCTGTCTCATTAGTCCAAGCCACACTTAGTGTCCAATCTAGTGGGTCCACTCTAAATTAGCGCGACTCGGTTAATCCCTTTATCTGCCAGTTTATCGATTATTGGTTGAGCTCTTGTAACCGGTACCAAAGTCCGATGCTATCCTTCCCTTTCCCTTCCTTGCCAAGCCAGGAGTTTGACTGAGTCTTGTTCATGTATTTCGACAGCAAGTCGCCACAAGGATGGGGACAAAACGCCTGCTTCAGTTTATTCCGGCTATGTCTTCGCGATTAGCTCTCAATCTTTCAGATGCAATATCGCGCCCGATGTCGATGTTCTCACAGCGCTTCAAATCCTCTCAGTCATCGCCACCGCGCCAATTTCCGTCCACGGGATTCGAGTTGATCGATCCGTCGGAAAAGGTTGAAGAGGAGCGACTTCCCCTTTATAACAAGGACGAATACTATCCCATGAAAATCGGCGATGTGGTATATGGCTACTACCAGGTAGTTGCGAAGCTCGGTTACGGCACAACCTCAACCGTATGGCTCGCACGTGATTTGAGGTGACATTTACGGTCCTGCCACCCTTTCCTACAATTACCATACCGGGCGTGTCGTTCTCTCCCAGTCTTACCATCTGCTGGCGGGCTCTTTTTTCTGACCATCTGTTTTCTCTGATTTAGAAACCAGAAATACTGGGTTATGAAGGTACATGTAAACTCTCTAAAGTATAATCCCGAATTGGCTGTCTATCAGCACTTGACACATTACACCGATGATCATCCCGGCCGGAAACATGTTCGACCAATTCATGACTCATTCAAGCTTAAGGGTCCGAACGGTGATCACGAAGTCTTTGTCATGCCACCTCTGGGTATGAGCCTGCGAAGTCTGCAGGAGATCCAGAGAGGTGGTGTCTTTCAGGAACCGCTGGTTGTAGGCGCTCTCTCGCAAGCTTTTCTTGCGTTGGACTTTCTCCACGAAGCGGACGTCATTCATACTGGTAGGTCAATAAGATTGTCTCCAGATAGCAGCAATCGCAATTACACTACTATGCCATTCGAAGGCGCGCAGCTGATTGGCGGAAAACCAGATGTTCACTCCGGCAATCTCCTGATAGGTATTCTGGACAAGTCGATCTTTACGACAGTGGAAGAAACCGAGATCAAAAAACCATCGCCCCGAAAAGTTATTGGGGACAGGGTCACTCAGGTCTCCCAGTATATGTTGGGTGCCAGAGGTCCTCTCATCCTTTGTGATTTGGGGCAAGCACGAATTGGACGCGAGCAAGTTGGCATTGCTATGCCCGTACCTTATCGGGCCCCAGAAGTGATTCTCAATATGCCATGGGGAAATAGCGTCGATGCCTGGAGCATGGGTCTTTTGGTATGAAACAAGATTTTCGTTCTATATACATACCCACTCTATTCCTAACTGGCTGCATTATGTCTGTACCTAGGCCTGGGATCTTCTTAGAGGAGAGAGCCTCTTCAGGGTGTACGACCATGAATGCCAGGAGCTAAACGACGCACACCATCTCGCAGCTATAACGGCACTTATTGGACCACCACCCCCAGAGTTGCTGCACAACAGCGAATGTTCACGCAAATACTGGCATGAAGACGGTGAGTGGGACATAAATTGTGTCTATCAATGGCTGCTAACACGTGCCTCCCCCACACCCAGGCGAATGGAAAGGCCCTGTTCCGTTACCACTGAAGACGAATTTTGAGTCTCTTGCAAGTCAGATCACAGGAGTAGATAGGGAAAATTTTATCAGTTTTATGGAATGTTTTATCGCGTGGCTTCCTAGCGATCGACTTACATGCCAGCAGGGCTATTTTCACCCTTGGCTCAAGACCTTTCGAGACGCGGCTGCGACACGAAAGTCATAACAGACCCTCAGACTCTTCGAGAGCACCTGCGTGTTCAGAGAACCCTTTACGAGGCTGTTGTGGATAGATGGCCGAGTGATGGTGAAATCAGGATCCTCACATGAGCAGTTAAGACAACGATGAAGAATGCTGCGTATCACCCCGTAAACCACATGACGGATTCAGACCGGTTTCCTTGGTTCCATGGTCGATAGCTCCGTCTTGTATAGACAGACACCAGCCTGCGGCCCACCATATTGAACCTCTTCCTCTTCGCCAAGCCACTATGTTGCACGAAAACGCGGCCCAAAACCAGCCCGCTGCCATGTCCCGCAACTGGAAATCACTGGTGCATGTAGGAAGGGCGTCCTGTGTTGCCCAATTTGGGGGTCGGACAAAACAGAATAAGTAACTAGTTGAAAGGTTAGGAAATCTCTTAAATGGATTTTTGACGGCAAGTCCGGGGGCAGTTGGTTGGCCGCTTCGAGACCGTCGCTGTCTCCACTTTTCAAAGCTCATCCTATAATTTTCCGTCGCAAACGTCAGATATTTTCACCCTCCTTCACCTCAAGCTCTCCGAGACCTTGCTTGGTGAGCGCGATGGGCGATCTCCTCTTGATACCATTACCACCGCAAGCTGCGCACACTGCAGCGCAATCATCTGCAATGGTAGAACATCCTCGGTAGGTACCGTAGGCTTCTCATTCTCTCTTAGCAGTTCCTTGCTTCCCGCAGCACCCCATGGCCAGCCGCTCCTGTTTCTGCCAACGAGTCTTCCTCGGAAGTTCTTCCTCAACCGGTGCGTTTTGCGCTGCTTGAATGAAGGGGGCTGGCCCGCTGGACCGAGACGTTCGTCTTCTATGGACGATTGTTTTGTTTTGTTTCCGATGCTGCAAGATAAGACTGGACCATCATAGTCCGTGCCTGTCTGCCCGTCATTGTCCTTGGATGAGGACTTGGGCTCTACATGGGCGTGGCTCCTAGAGCGCCAACATATTTGAAACGCAACACTTCTCATTTGTACATCATGACAGGAGGTATGGAGGCCGCAGGAGATTATTAAGCAAGTCTAGGGATAACAATGCACCGTAGTTGCTCATGGCCAAGTACGTCATCACTCGTCAATTGTCTGTGGTGCATCCCACCTCCACCAGCCGTAACCAGCTGCAAAGCCGTCTTAGGACACGTTCCTTAATATATCTTCTCGAAACTCCTGGGCATCCATACCGTATTGCGTGTCAAATTGAAGCAAACTAAACTCCCATGTCACCAAACAAGTCCTCCAAGTTCGCCCATTTACCTCTCAGCACCCATGGCCCCATTGAATGCGCCTTGTCCGGCACTGCGCTCCTGAACACACCATACTTGAACAAGGGATCGGCATTCCTGGCACAGGAACGCCGCGACTTCAATTTGACAGGCTTGCTTCCTCAGAACGTACAGACACTCGAAGAGCAAGTCAAGCGGGCGCATCAGCAGTACCTAAGTCATGCGGATGACTTGGCCAAGAACACATTCCTTGCTTCCCTCAAGGAGCAAAATGAAGTTTTGTACTACAAAGTAAGTACAGCCCTACTTGTTTTCTCACCCTCTAAGCCATTTATTTTCTTCCCGTGGCCGACTTTTGTGTGTATAGCTTCTGCAGGATCATCTGAAGGACATGTTCAGCGTGGTATACACACCAACCGAAGGTGATGCCATACAGCAATTCTCAAGGCTCTTTCGAAGACCAGAAGGCTGCTTCCTCAACATACAAGATCTCGATCGCGTGGATCACGACATTGCGGCCTGGGGTCATGAAGACGACATCGATTATATCGTCGTAACAGGTTCGTCCTGCCGTCTTGGTCTCGATTTACCGTCCTGTGTTTTGCCTTGCCTATCCTATCCTATCCCGCAGCGCCTTTGCATTTGCTGACGTGTCGGCAGATGGGGAAGAGATTCTAGGCATCGGCGACCAAGGCGTAGGCGGTATCCTCATATCAGTGGCCAAGCTCGTCCTCGCAACACTCTGTGCTGGTGTTCATCCTAACCGATGCCTGCCTGTTGTGCTGGACTGTGGGACCGACAATGAAGAGCTGCTCCGGGATGATTTGTATCTTGGTTTAAGGAAGAAACGTGTGCGTGGGAAGCGATATGATGACTTTGTTGATGAGTTCGTGCAGGCCGCCCGGAAATATTATCCCAAAGCATATATACACTTCGAGGATTTCGGCCTTCTGAATGGTAAGCGCAACACATGACAATCACCCGTATCCTGTGACACCTTTTCTGATATCTGTCTCCGCCCAAACCAGCGAGACGACTTCTAGACACGTACCGACCCAAGATGGCATGTTTCAACGATGACGTCCAAGGCACCGGGTGCGTGACCCTCGCCGCCATCATGGCAGGCCTGCATGTTTCCAGGCAGAAACTCTCAGATATACGCATGGTGGTCTTTGGCGCGGGGAGTGCTGGCGTTGGCATCGCAGATCAGGTGCGGGATGCAATTGCCACAGAGGGAAGCGTCTCCCACGAAGAGGCTACCAAGCACATATGGTACGTCCCGTCCCTAGCCTGCGTCTTTCACCTTCTCTCCGCCCCAGTGACTGACCAAGACGGTAGGCTAATCGACCGACCCGGCCTCCTCACCACCAAGACCGACGTCTCTGAAGCTCAGAAAAGCTTCGTCAAGGATGCATCCTCCTGGGCTGACAAGAAAACAGATCTCCTCTCCGTTATCCGGGAAGTCAAGCCAAACGTCCTCATCGGCACGTCCACCGTCCCAGGCGCATTCACTCAAGATGTCGTCACGGCCATGGCCGAAAACACCGCTCGTCCAATCATCATGCCCCTTTCAAACCCTACCAGATTACACGAAGCAAAGCCCCAGGACATCCTGCGCTGGACAGACGGCAAGGCTCTCTGTGCCACAGGATCCCCATTCGACCCCGTCACTGGACCATGGGGACCTAATGGCAGGCACGTAACCATCGAGATCGCAGAGTGCAACAACTCGGTCGTCTTCCCAGGGATCGGGCTAGGCTGCATCCTATCTCGGGCCAAGCTCCTCACAGACAAGATGTTGGTCGCGGCCGTCCAAGCGGTTGCTTCAATGAGCCCGGCACTCCGAGATCCCACCGCCCCATTGCTACCGGATGTGGACCAAGTGAGGGCTGTGAGTCTCCATGTAGCAAAGGGCATTATCAAGGCCGCCCTGGAGGAGAATGTTGCTCTGCAGCCATGCATCCCCTCTGATGACCAAGGCCTTGAGGATTGGATCAAGGTGCAGATGTGGGATCCGGAGTACCGACCGCTGAAAAAAGTCAGTATGGAGGACGCGTCCAGGACGGCGAGGGGGGAGCTGAGGCAAGCTGGTACCGTTGATAGAGTGCCGTGAGGCTGCAATTATCGGCAAGAGTGTCGCAATTGAACCGGCGATTTTTGCTTCAGACAGCGTGTATGTTGTAAATGGAGACTAGTAAATGCCAATGTATTGAACTCAAAAGTAGAAAGCCGAGCACACCTTTCCCATAGACTCGAATACCTAGGTACATTTGGTTGTGGCCTGATTGCAGAGCAAGATGGGGGTGCCCGCAAGTACCCCGACTCCTGCCTCTCCATCCTTGTAGCCGGCATGGAATGGCGACTCGGGAACACGGAACCGAATGTCTGTCTTTCTTCAGATGATTCCCGCTCGAGCAACCTCGCCCGCATTACCATCGACAACCTCTTCGACGCGCTTCTTGCCTCTCCCAAGGCCTCCCTCGCCAACGCCCATTCGCCTAGCAACGTACCGTTGTGCCACGACGCCGACGGACAGATTCAGCGTCTCCTCCAGCCATTCGGCAACCCATTCACGAGGGTCCACAGCACCGGTGTCAAGGATTTCTTTAATGTCGTCGGGTACGCCGGCATTGAACGGGACGTCTTGGCCTTCATCGCCGGAGCGGGGATTGAGAGGGGTGGCCGCATCCAGCCAACGTACCCATTGGAGAGGGACAGTCTGGCTTACTGTCGAGAATTGAATGTCGTGGACGGGATCAAGCACATAAACGGCAAAGCAGACTAATTCGTCTGCTTCGTCCTGCTCCTTCACTGCCGAGGACTCCTTCTCCTTTGCCGAGGACGAAGAGCCAGCAAATAGCACCTTGTCCGTGTCCACCGAAATGGCTTGCAGAGACAAGAAGATGTCGGATGTGCGCACTGGATTGCTCTCACTCAGGTCCTCCGTTGCTCTGATCCTGGCCTGCTCCATGCCTCCATTGGCGGCAAAGTATTCGTTCGCGAAGGATTCGGCTCCAGCACGGCACAACTTGGTTCCTTCGACGATTCCCTTGATAAGGCCGAGCTCTCGTTTGGTATCCGTCTGGCGCCACCAGGGACCATCTTGCCAGCCAGCATTTCCGTCGGCGTAGCGACGCGAGATGCCATCATATCCACGCTGGACAACCATCAGATCACCACCCTCGACTTGTGACATGACCCGGGCGAACACGCCATGGATAAGAGAATCCATAGAAGGATATCCGACAAAATCGTGAGTAACGTGTATCATCAGTCTCTCATGTGAGCTGATGGGTGGTGCGAGCGTGTGGAGAATGTTGGTAAAAGTAGGCAACGCCCGGTTCTTGAGCTCATCCCCTGTTAGAGCTCGTTAGATCTGTGGCTGGACGAGAGCGGAGGGTTGGATGTACGGCGAGACCTCAGGCTCATACTAACCGTAACTGCGAAGAGCACCAACATCAATGCCTCCAGAAAGGCCTCGGACCTGGTCTGCCCACTTCTTGGCCTCTTCGTTATGTTGGATCTCCTTGTAAGCTGCTTCTGCCTGCTTCATGACGCCGCTGGCAGTTGACAAGATGCCACCCCACCACCCGCCTCCGGTTTGCTGTTGTTGAGCCGGTTCGGCAGTCCCCTTCTTCTCAGCCTCGTGCAGCTCCGAGCTGGTTGCAGCAGGGTTGAGGCTCGCCCTTAAGCTCCTGGCGCTGTCGGTTGATTTACGCGCGGTAGCTGCGGCCGCCTTGTCATCACCGACAGGAGGTGTGCCAGAGGGCCTCCTGGGGCCTCCTTCCTTGAGCCGAGGAGTGTGCGGTCGAGAGATTGCCTTTTCTGCGGCGAGCTGGGACTCCAAGTCGGCCAAAATATCGTTGTCGCCCATTGATTTTGAAGCTGCGGCGCCGGACTTGGCCGACTTGGAGTTGGTAGCCTTCTTGGACTTTGCATCATCGCCAATGCCTTGAAAGAGTTCATCGAGGTTGTCGTCGGCAGCAGAAGCCGGCTTGGTCTTCTTGGACGCCATGGGTGTGGTTCGTGGGGCTCCGAGTCCTTGTATTTCTTCTCTTGCTCTCTTCTTCACTTCGTTCTCTGCTTGTTTTTATTTTTATTTTTTTTATTTTTCTTTGTTGCAAAAGGAGTGCACGAGAGGCAAAAGAGGTGAAGTAGGTAGGTAGGATTGGAGGAGCTTGTCCAGGTTACCCAGTGGGGTTGAGTTTGCATACGTTTTGGGTTCAAGGTGGAATGAATGACACGAAAGACACTCACCCCCTTGTTAGGTACCTCAGGTACCTCAGGTACCTAGGTACGGAGTAACTTCTGCAGCGCTTCTTATGTACTATGTAGGTACATTTCCCACAGGACTGGGCACGGCACATGCACACGTGCAGCAGCTGGGGGCCATCTCAGCCCGCGGGAATAGGTTATAGGATCAATTGCTATATTGGAGTACGCAGATTGTGTGTTCCAATTCCTGTTTCGGTCGGGCCGCAGATTTGAAGCTCTAAAGCGCGCTGCAAGTGTCATGATCCCTCCTCATCTGTCGTCGTGTCCACGCCATGAGCATCATCAACACCTGGCTGGGACAACGGGAACGTCACGTCTTGACTCTTTGCCTAGGCCGAAAGTGGACTTGGCATGGTCGATATGTATGTACTTCCCGTTCCCAGCCCCTGCGATTGGCTGCGTCTGTCACTTGGTGTGTCTGTGTCGTCTGTGTCTGTCACTCATTCAAACTCACGGAGGAACCCCGGAAAACTGACAGTGTACATAGATATCTGGGTGTGTCTGGGTACCTAGGTGCCTATAGGGGAGCCGGCCCGAAAAATACACCGCCCATAGTTCTGTAGAAAGAGTGATTGCAGCATCTACAGCGGCAGAAGGGCCAGAAGGGCCACCAGAGGCTAATAAATGTTCCTTAAGGTCCCCCCCCCCCCTCCCCTCCCCCAAAAAAAACAACCCCACAGCCCCCGTCGTCGTCGCCAGTACAAAGTACACCCGCTCACTCAAGCATATGTACCTACGCATGTACCTCGCCTCGTGGCCCACATTTGGCCTTGTCAGGAAACTGGGTCCTCGGACCACACGACACCTTGGAGAAAAACGATGGCCAGGAGATCGGCTGGTCTAACATGGACACGGGCGAAATGCATCCAAAAAGTCTCTGATATCGCCCAGCAATTATCATCGCCCCGTCCATCGTGGCTTTTATTCCCAGCTTTGCTCCTTGTTCCTATCGACGTCGCTTTGATGACTTGAGCCTCTTGCGCCCTGACCTTTTGTCCGTCCGTCTTGTCCTTTCAATTTTCTCGCCTCGCACTCGCACGCCGTCCTCGCTCATTCATCCTTTGCCAGGCTCGCTCATACAACTTGTTCAACTTGTTGCTTCTCTTCTTTCTTCCCATCGCCGACGCTGGCGGCTTGTCTCATCTGCTCACTTCCCGCCGTCTGGATACGGCCTGATTGCCTGCTTTTCTTTTTCTTTTTTCCTTTTCCCCGTCCCTCCTTCGAATGCTCTGCCGCTTATACCTCCCTCACCCCTTCTTCTTCTTCTTCTTCTTCTTCTTACACGCTTGACTCTCCGCAACACGCTGGCTGCTCCGGCTCGAGATGGACCGCGCTCGACGGCCTGCAGCCAATACTCGTCGCAAAACCGTAGGCGATTCCGCTTCTCCTCGTTCTACTCCGCCTGCCGGTCCATCAGATCATCCTGCTGCTGGCAGCCCGGTGATGGCGGCGCATGCGTCTGCTGCCAATAACCCACAGCCCGGCACTCAGAGCAGGCGTGGCAGCAAAAGCCTCCATCAAGCCTTCACCTTCTCAACACAAACACCTTCCTCTGCCAATCGTGGCCACACCATCAAGAAGCGCTACCGGACAATGGACAGCTATGGTAATAATCCTGATGACAATTTCGACCGAGACAGCCCCAGGAAAGGCGGTCACACCTTGCGCAAAAGAGCCCGCGTGGATTACACATTTGAGCATGTCGATGATGAAGTCGTCGTTCCCAACTCCACCTCGTCTCGCTCAAAAAAGCGACGTTCTGACGGTAGTCATGACTCGGAAGAACTTAACAGCTCTGTCGCAAAGGGACGAGGCACTTCCTTGGACCCAGACACTGCCAATGCCACTACCACTGCCACTGCCACTGCCACTGGCCTGCGGGAAAATGCTGCCCACAAGTCACAAGCCGCAGACGCCGATCCAGGCGAACATGAGGATGTCAAGGACACCATCGAAGTCAGCGTGTCGTATTCCGATGTGGAAGGCTCTGGCGTACGCAGAAGTAGTCTTTCAAGTGCTTCATCCGCCGCCCTTTCTTATAACGGGTCATGGAAATCTGCCCCGGCAGCTTCACACCTCAACGCCCTCTACTCCAATAAGAACATGGTGCCTCCAAAGGGAGACGCAGCCGAGTCGTATCAGCAAGATAATATTGATCCACAGCTGACAGCGAGTCTTCCTACCTCGCCCAAACAACCAGCTGACAACACTGAATCAGGAAAAGTGCTGCCACACAAACCAGACGCTCAGGCAAGGGGACGGTCACTTGAACAGGACTGCTCTAAATCACAGACACACCATGTCAAAGATGTCGCCAATTCTCATGATTTTCAGCCTTCGGCGCCCACAGCGCAGGCACGTGTCATGCAGAACAAGTCTTCAGACATTGATGCTCTAAATTATGCGAGAAAAAAGGTTCCAGTACAGATACAGCCGTTCATGAGAGAATCCGGCGGCTCTCCTGGTCTTGAGATACCAGTCTCTGACGTAATGCAAGACCAGCTGACCTCTGCTGGAGCTGTGGTCTCTGAGCTCCCAGCAGCACACAAGACTGCTGAAGACTCGATTGATTCCTCAGTCAGAAATAAAACACCCACTTTTGAACATGAAAATGAGGCGCTGGATGCGTCCCCTTCGAAGCATTCATCGGTTACAGATGCAGCTTATGCAGCGGACAAGGGGGACGGCACAGTTGAGAGTGATGCGGATGGACTTGACATGGTAGACGCAGACCAAGATTCATCGCAGCAGTTGCAGCCAACCATACCGTCCATTTCTATCGAGCAAGTTTTGGAAGCTGGAGAAGCAGAAGCTGATGAGGTCCAGGAGGAGGATGCTTCCAAGGGAGAGGATCCTACGTTGAACGAGTCAAGGACATCGCCGGCACTGGAAGGGAAGAACAAGTTGTCTGAATGCCGCCATAATGTCCTCCCTGGACCCAAAGACTCCCTGAAAAGCAGACGTCCGTCACAGATGGGGCCGAGCAAGCCTCAACCGGCCCCCACTGGCCGCTGGTCTTATTTGACGCCTTATATAGATGGAGAGTATGTATGCTATCCCGAGAAGAAGGCCAGCGACGATGAGGCGGGTGGTGAAGAAGCGACAGCGGAGGATAAAGACGGCGAAAGAGATGTCGCGAACGAGATAGAGCCCATGGTCGAGGACAATGACGACCTGCCTGACCCTGTTGGACTCGAGGCGCAGACCCCAGCTCTCAACACTCCCATACGAGGCTCTCCAGCGCCAGATTCCGTGGACCCTACTGCTGCAAACTCACCAGCTCCGGCCGGAGATGAAGCTGATGAGGGAGACATGTCTGATTCCCAAGAGCAGCCGGAACGAAGACGCTACTTCAAGTATCGCAAACTTCGCGATGCTGATGAATACATTACCGCCATCGAAAACTACGAAGACATGTCCACTGCAGAATTATATGAGATACTCGAGGCGATCAATATCTCCTTGGTGCAGTGGCAGACTGAATGGGCAGATTTAGGAAAGGTTGTCGATGACTACGAAAATTCGCTTCGCCGTCGCGTGGCTGATACCAAGTATGAAGCAAGAACTCGTAATATCAATCAACATGGGATCAATCATGAGGAGCCAGACTTCGCTGTCAAGGGTTACAAGGCTAAAGAGCGAGAATTAATGAGCGAAACACGTTATCTTCAAGGCCAAGACCGCATCATGGCCGCCACATACGGCTTTGATTATGATCCCCACCCATCCAAGATTGGGCGTCAGAATCCGGAAACGCAACAGGCGGGCATCATGACACGAGGACGATCACTGCGCAACCAGCCAAGGCAGACGGTTAAGGCATCTGAAGCCGACGAAGTTACCGGCAAGCGGCAAAGAAAGCCGGTTCAGCTCTTCGATCCCGCGACTCAAGACGTGAGTCGCAGCTCCACGCCTGTTCCAACACGGACCAGGAGGCGTAGAACCGCTAATGTCGGCGAGGATTCACAAGTCCAGGCCGCGTCGAGCTTCAACGGAGATGGACACTCGGATGCAGAGAGCGTGGCTCCCAAGGGCAGAAGACGACGTGGTCCCCGGGCCAGTACGACCGCCAACAATGCCGCCGAAGAATTCGCCACGCCTCGAAACGCTGGTGCGGCGGAGAGCGAAGAGACTGGCAGGTCTGGACGGCGCCGTGCGGCTCGCCAGCCTGTCAGGTATGACGAAACGTGTGCTGATTTCGCGGAAGACGATCCTCAGCCTGAGCCCAAACAGTCGCAACCACAGCAGCATCAACGCAGACGCCATTTACTGACACTCAAGATCCCCAGATCGAAAAATGCCAGTGAACCTTCGTCTGCAATCACCGACAATGGGGACTCTAGGCCGTCCACTGCGTCGTCGGAATCGTCGTCCCACACGGCGGAATCTTCGTATTCCTTCCGCCCAAAGCGTCAGAAACGGTTCCGGGATGACCCTGATGAAAGCGAGGAGGCAATGCAAGCACCACCCCGAAAGCGAGGCAAGCGCCTGCCGCACGGCATGGGAGGCGTGAAATCGTCGCTCGTGCTTGATCAGCATATGCCAGTTGCTTCGCAGAATGCTCGGAAGGTGCACAAAATCAAAGTCGTGCGCCCAGCGCAAGAGACGCGCAATGGAACTCCCTCGTCTGCAGCTGGTGGCGACGGTGACGAGAAACCCAAGGATTACAAGAACATGACCAAGTCGGAGAAGATGTCAGCATCGATGAAGAGTAAGTTGCCATATTTTTGTTGTTGCTGTTGCTGTGGTTGTTGTTATATCGGCAGTATCGCCCGGGACAAGGTGTCTCTGCTAGAGTTCTTCTGGATAACAAACACACACTAACAAGCTATGCCAGGTCGTTGGGCAAACGGAAACATGGCTGGTGCCGTTGAAAAAAGAAAGGCTACTCTTGCCGCCAAGAAGGCAGCCCAAGCGGCGGCAGATTCAAAACTCGGCGCCATTGCTCCCAAGCCAAAAGTGAAATCTCACAAGAAGGACGGGCCTCCTCAAGGGCATCTTACAACAGGCTACGTACCGGCCATGCCTGGAATAAGCTACTCCTTTTCCGCGAATCAATGATGATTTTTGCTTCGCTTTGAATCCCGATTTTTTTTTAAAAAAAAAAAAGCTTTCTATGCCAGCAGAACCGATGTTTATGCATCGCAGTCGCGGCAATTTGTGAGGCACGGCTGTGGGGCGTGCGTGAAGTGCATTACATCATAATAATACAGTGAGCGCGAGACTTCGATTACCACCAGACCCGATAGCCGGAAAATTTTGTGCCTAATGCGGAAGATACATTGTTTCTTCGGAAACTACGAGGACTTTACCGGCTTCAACTGTTATATTTTGTGCTGTTTTTAATTTTTTTTTTCCTACACCATCTTGGCATTGGCGACCTGGCCTACGCGCGCGGGGCCTGGTCATCGAATTTGGGCGTTTGGCGCGACTTGCGACTTGTGATCCCCGGCATGTGATGCGATACATCAGGGGTAGCGGGGCGAAAATAGGTCATTGGCATTTTGTTGTAACTATAATCATACGTAGTACCTGAGGATTAGCGATGTATAAGTTTTTATTTTTTTTTTTTCCCTTTTCACCGTTTTACTCTTTGGGTCTGGTTACTGTGAGCAGTGTCACGTGCAATGATTGTTGGCCCTTATGTGTGATGTCATTCAGCTTTAAAGCCTGATTGCTCTCAGATACGAGCTTTACAAGAAATTGGGGTTTTCCAAGTGAATCGGACGTGGAAGTGAAAGACCATCCGGGGGAATCAAGGCTTCGATCTTGGCCATAGCCATTTCGTTACAAGATTGCCCCAGATTTTAAAAATGTCGATATGTGCACAGGGCAGTAAAGTGCTGGCATGTACACCCACTCCCCCTGCAAACCTAGTCACAAGGCAAAAGAGAAACGAGCAGTTACTGAATTTTTTTTTTCTTCCAATTTTTTGATATGATATCCGTCTCCATGATGCGATACAATCTTCCCGTACACGCCAGAACCGAGAATAGCACGAAAAACAATGCGCAGCCTGCCAATGCCTGCGGGTCTGATCCGTCGTTTCTTCCTCCCCTTCCCTCGTGAAACATTCCG
Source organism: Balansia obtecta B249 (assembly GCA_000709145.1). Taxonomy (NCBI): domain Eukaryota; kingdom Fungi; phylum Ascomycota; class Sordariomycetes; order Hypocreales; family Clavicipitaceae; genus Balansia; species Balansia obtecta. The sequence continues at coordinate 154,947 of JFZS01000020.1, forward strand.
GGGAAAAAGAAGCAGAGGGCCCGCCGTCGTCGATACGTTTCTTTCTCAGTGACACATGAAGTGTCCGGGGTGCACTCTGCTTTTTTTTCCCGCGTGACGGTTGTAGGCTCTAATGCCCCACGCTTTTCACTCGTCTTCGCAAATCACCCCTTTTACATGACGACGCCGGAGTTGGAGGCGATACGCTGTGCGGCAGTTAGAGACTCAATTTCGGCAACTCGTCGTGGGGCAGAACTTACGGGCCACAGCTCGGCTGCTTCCTTGCCGACGGGGCCGGTGATGGCAGAGCCCTTCATCTCACCCTTGGGATTGACAATCTATGATAGCGTTAGCTGTGTTTGTGAATTGGCAAAATGGTACGAGGTTTGCAGTTGTCAGGGTCGCAGAGCCATCGTAGCCGGAAAGAGTCATGCTCTAGGAGCAATTCAACTGATCCAAGAGGCGAGCTTGCACGATTTCTGGACAAGGCGAGGTCTACTTGTCGGGTAGGGAGGCACGTACAACACCGGCGTTGTCCTCAAAGTACAGGAAGACACCGTCGAATCGCTTCCAAGGCTTAGATTGTCGGACGATGACGGCGGGGTGGACCTTCTTTCGCAGCTCGGGCTTTCCCTTCTTGACGGTGGCCATAACCATGTCACCAACACCGCCAGCGGGCAGACGGTTCAGACGAGCACCGATACCCTTGACGGAGATGATGTACAGGTTTCGGGCTCCTGAATTGTCGGCACAGTTCATGACGGCACCACTATTGGCAGACTTTGTTAGTTTCGTGGGCCGCTCCAGTTGTACGTCGTTGGGCTTCCATCCCACGGATAGGTTCAGGGAAACGTACACTGGGAGACCCAGGGTCATCTTGAGCTTGCCACCGGGGGCACCACGCCTATATAAGAAAAAACCAATCAGCCAGAGGTTCGGTTGTGAGGTGTTGTGTTTGTACGCCTTCGTGTCCCAAGGTAGCCCGAGAGAAGCGTGCATGTCGCTAAACCGCCGATTGCGACGTCGAGCCAAAAAGTGATGGAGAGTGTTGGCCAATGTCGAACTTTCGAGTCGCGCGATCGCTCCAACACACGAGTTCCTCATCGCAGCCGAGCCATGTGCCGTACGCTGTGCCAAACCTCGTTTGCGGCCGGAGTTCGGCAAAAACATAAGGACGGCTCGGCCTTGTATGTTTGTTGCCGGTCTGCTTTCGAGATACCGGGGCAAAATGTTCCCTATAAAGGCATTACTTACGAGATCTTGGCCATTGTGTCGTTTTGTTTGTGGCGTCAATTCGTTATTCGAAAATCTGCCTGCGTCCCGGATGCCGTCGTGAGCTGTAGGCTTTTCAGGCGATAAAATTCCCCATTCAATCTGTGGGAGTGAGAAACCCTACGACAAGCGAAAATGGGGATCTCACGTGAGGATAACAGCTTATCGGGTGGTGCGCAGTCATGCACTCGGATTAAAGTAGGAGCGCGCCACTGCATTTGTCCAAGGGGGATGGTGCAACAATGTACATTTTCTTGTAAGCCAGCCATCCGACTGTTTGGAGACTAGCGGCAAACTGCTTGGTATCCTATTGAGGAACAAAACGAAAGCAGAGAAACACTGAGTGGTGGACATCTCTTCATCTCTCGTCTAATGGATACTATGCGCAATCGTTCTTCACTCATCATGTCCAGCAAAGTCTTTGGAACAAATTACAGCGTTGATGCTCATCCAAGTCCCACCACTGTGTCATACATAATGCTGTTCTGAAATAATCTTAAATCCCAAGTTTCCACACCGCCTTTCAAGTAGGGTTTTCTATCTTGACTTCACGCACAACTGGTTGGTTGTTGGCGCAGCCGCCGCCATTATTCTGTAATATTTCGGCTTCTTCTTTGACTTATTGTGCTCCGAGCTACCGGCCTTTAGCCTCCTATCGGTCCGGTTTTGCGACTGAAGATGACACTCAGGACAATCTCTGGCGACAATGAGAATAATGTACAGAGAAGGTCGTTGCATAGAATCTAATCTGTCATCTGGGCTTTGATTCAAGCATATACACTAGCATAGATTCGCCTCTCCACAATATGACACGACCAGTACGTCAGGCGATTCATCCCTTGAAACGTGACTTGACGTTACATGGATGTCACATGGGGCGCTGTAGGCAGTGTCTGTCCTGAATGCTGCTACGTGGGACGATGATCTTGTTCTCGCGACCTCCCCAATGGTTCGACTACTTTATTCCTGCACGTGATAGCTCAAGAAACGGCGGTGGTCACCAACCGGACCGTAACACATTTCCTACCTCATAACCATGATGTGCGTTTTACAGAGAAGAATGGCTGTCCACATGGGCATCGGCAAGGGGATGGATGCATGTACGCTGATCGTAAGCTAACCCAGGGCATTCCTTACCAGATTCGTGTTTAAAAAAAACCTGAGACATTGTAGCCAATTCGGCAACGTTCCTATACATGAAACAATACAGAAACGTCTTCAAGACACAGAACTGCAGCTTCGATGATAACGTGGTCCAATCCCGTGCTTGGAAACTTAAGAAGGGGTAATGAGCCAAGCATCACTAGGGTGTGGTGCTCCGCACCAGGACGGCCACATAGTCGTCGGGTGAAGTTTCGGGAGTAGAGGGTCGCCTGATAAGAATATAAGCTTCTCTGATAGTCAACGATGCTATATAATTGCTGCTGTTATAAGTAGTATCCACCAGGTATTGTCCAATTAGGTGAATCACCCTTGTTGTTGCTTCCTCTTATCATATGACTTGGAACTGAGAACTGAGCCGGTTCCAATCCACCAATCAAACAATGTCTCTCGCTTCGTAAAGGCACTTCTTCCTAGTACGAAGCATCTGTGTCTAGAATGTCTACGCTTTCAGTTCTTTGCTTCTTAAAATTTTACTTTGCTCATCCTCCATCCCAACCTACCCAAGGTACGAAAGATCACTCTTCCACAACAAGTTGCGCATAAGAATACAATATACAATAGAGAACCTCTCGGCCAACGACCACCAACTGTGAGTTGGCCCGGTTAGCTCAATCGGTAGAGCGTGAGACTCTTACGAGTACACGAAATCTCAAGGTTGCGGGTTCGACCCCCGCATCGGGCTTTTCCTATAATTCCATCTTCGATTGGCAGTGATTTTTTTTTTGGCCCTCTCCAAGCGCCTCGTACCGTAATGACCACCAACACTATCTACCGAACCATTTTCTCCACACAGAATCATAGAACCGACCCCGCGAACATGAAGCTCTTGCGAGGGATTATAGACAGATTATATCAACGCCCCTAATGACTTACTTATAGCTCATAGAACTTTCAAGTCTCCTGCTCGTAGTAACCTTGCCGAACTTGACCAATCATGGCGATAAAGGTGGCTCTTTGGTTGCGAAGAAGGTCAAGGATTATCCTCGAAGGTCCTGGCTTCAGTGTGGAGTGAAAATCGCTACGCAGGGGGATTCCGTTGCCGATCTCAGGTTTCAGGCAGGGCAGTGTTTCCCAGCACCTTTCGGCAGATTTACGTCCTATAAGCAGGGCAATTCGCTTGAAAGCGCGCTTTCTGCTATCTTATTTAGGAGCGAGTTTGGTAGGTACTTGGGCGAATAGCAGTCTTTCAAATGTCTGTGTGGAGAAGAAGTGCCGATCGGGCCGGATATTCCTGTCGAATAAATAAATAAATGGTCTTATCGGCAACAGTACGAGATAAATGCATACTACCATGATACAATTATTTGGTCACTACCGATGACATGTCAAATGTGCATGTGCATGGACTAATCCAATCCGTCATCACGTCGTACACTATTGAGATTATTAAAATCGAATTGTCATCAGAGTCGTTTTGCACGTGGAGCAGGCTTGAACACGGCGTTGTTGTGCAACAAAACCGCTGTCAGGTACACGCTTCGCATATTAGTAAGCAGTGTCTGAGAGGAAGGTAGGGGATACGGTATACTATACACATGAGGTCCCTAGGTACCTGTGTACTTTTATTATTTATTTATTTATTTATTTTTTCTCTTGGTTTTGTTCCTTCTTAGCTGGACCTGGATGCCATCTCACCGCTGCTGTCGTAGCGTGATGCCATTTCCAACACACATCCATCTCATGCATGCACTCTCCATGTATAATATGCTACCTACCAGGTTGCTGCCTACTATATCCGATATAACCTACCCTGCCCCGCCCCCATCCAGCTCATTCACCAAAGTTGCTAGTTTGGTGTCGAGTCTGCTACTGGCGACAAAGTTCCCAAAGTGAATTCCAGCATTTATTAGAGGCAGCAATTCTGCGTTGACGCCACGGGATCCTACGTCGTAACGAGATTTTGAGATCAGTGAAAAGACCATCATCGTCCTCTGGAGCCGATTAGCCACTAGCTTGTTCAATTCATCCTGTCCCCCATCACCCTTCTGTTGCTGCTTCCAGCTGAGTATGCTTTTTTCTCTTTTTCTCTTTTCCTTTTTCCTTTTCCTATTTTCTGTTCCCTACTTTCATTTTCATCGCACCATTATTCACACAAGACTTAATAATCTCCGGCAATTGTCGACCAAAGCTTGGAACCTACCGTCGTTTGGGCATGGCCAGCTGACATTGTGGTTCAAGAGCTTGTCAGTCGTGCATCTTTGTCTGCGTCGGCGACTGAGCTAGTTGTGGATGTCGTACTAGCTTTTCTGGAACCAGGTCGGGACTCAGTCCAGTCGCTCACATAGCAGGCAGATGGCACATAGCTCAGCCAGAAAGACAGTCATGACGAATAGCTTGGACTTCAGCAGCGCTGGGTCGCGACAGGACGGCGTCGACAACGCCAACATCAGCGCCATCGCTAGCATGCCGTCATCATCGTCGCCCACGCAACACCACGACGCCATAGCCGCGGTCCCATTACACGACTCACCATCGTTTGGCAGCGTCACTGTGTATCCCACGGCTGGCCCTGATGCCTACACCAGTCCGATTCTTAGCGCGAGTGGCTCAGGATCCCCTGCCCTGAACCCAAGGTCCTGTGTGACCTGTCGTCGACGCAAGGTTCGCTGCGACAAATTGATGCCATGCTCAAATTGCAGTCGTGCAAAGATTCCATGTGCATTTCCCGCGCCGGGACGTGCACCCCGTCAGCCTCGACCCAAGGATCCAAACGCGCCACCCAGAAAGTCCAGCCATAGAGAGGCGGAGCTGATCAGACGTCTCAAAAAGCTGGAAGGCATTGTGGAAGAGCTCAGCGGTCAGTTTGACGAGTCTGTCGGGTCGGCGGCAAAATTGTCTTTATCGGCTGGCTCTCCTGATCCGAACTTGGGAACTGAGAGTATGCGTCAGCGACAGATACCTGGCAGTCTTGGTCAGCTCGCAGGAGAAACTGCCAGTCCCCAAGGACCAGATTCATCAGCAGACTGCAGCAGTGAAAGCATCAGCTTGAAGAAGAAGCAGCCGAATTTCGGCCGCATGGTCTCCGACGGAGGGCGAGGGACATCTCGCTACGTGAGCAGTGGATTCTGGTCTAAACTAAATGACGAGGTACGTGATGACTCACACCAGAATTTGCGACTGCAAGTGTTCTCAGTAGCATTGACACGACTACCGCTAGCTTGATGCAATACATGACGAAACCCGAAGATTGACTGACGAGGATCATGATTCAGATTTTGGCGAGACACCCACGGGCTTTGCCACCACGGCATTGAACAGCATGAGCGATCATCATGCCTTTGTCTTTGGATATCGATCTGCTGATGTAAATCTTCACACGTTGCATCCGCTCCCATCCGAATCCGCTTTTCTGTGGTCAGTTTACCAGCAGAATGTCGATCCTCTCATAAAGCTCATTCATATACCCACTATTGACCCGATTCTGCGTGAAGCAAGGAGCAACTGTGCTGGACTTACTCCGGGAAACAAGGCGCTGATATTTGCCGTCTATTTTGCGGCAATCACCTCTCTAGAACCAGATGAGGTATGCGTCATCTCCGTCACCGTCACGGCCGCCTTCGCTCCCGGGCACATGAAATCATGCCCGCTAATGTAGATGAAAATCTAGGTATACACCAGGTTCGGGGCAAGCAAAGACGATTTGCTAGCTCAGCATCGCTTTGCGGTCGAACAAGCTCTGGCAAAGGCGAAACTCCTCGATTCTTCGGATCTCGTAGTGCTCCAGGCATTCACCATCTTTCTTCTTGTAGTCAGGCGGTACGATGATAGCCGATTTTGTTGGGCTTTGACGGGGCTACTCATTCGTATTGCGCAGGGCATGGGGCTTCACCGAGATGGCAGTCACCTGAAGTTGTCACCATTTGAGACAGAAATGCGACGTCGTTTATGGTGGGCAATACTGGTTCTAGATCTACGGTCTGCCGATGAGCTAGGAACCGACATGACCATCAACGAGTATTCTTACGATACGCTAAAACCGAGCAACATCAACGATTCAGACATCGGACCTGACAGCGCGGAGGCGCCCGGCCCACGTGAGGGCAGATCCGACTGCGCGGTGACTATTGTCAGATGTGAGATTTTCGCACTTTACAGAAAGCTTATTGCGGCTGGATCTGCCATGTCTTCTCTGTGTCCCTCAGCAGACCAGTCCAGCATAACAGAAAGGGAGCGCATGCTCGTTGATGTATATCAGCGGATGGAAGATAAGTTTCTGCAGCACGTCCTAGGCGAGACAGATGCTTTGTACTGGGTGGCGGCCATATTTGCGCGAGTTATCGTGGCTAAGATGTGTTTGATTATTTACCATCCGATGCTCTTCCCAGGCCCAGAAGTGGAACTTTCGGACGAGATCAGACAGCACGTGTATGTTGCTGCCATCGAAGTCATTGAATACATCCACATACTCAATACAGACCCCAGATGCAAGCAGTACCGTTGGATATTCAAAACATACACGAATTGGCATGCGATTGCCTACATACTGATCGAGACCTGTCGACGATCGTGGACGCCTCTGGTTGAGCGTGGGTGGGACGCTGTGACTAGCTGCGACATTGATCCTCTTGAGCTTGCCAAGAGGACTGACCACTCTGCTGTTCTCTTGCCTCTGCGGAAGCTGTTCGCCAAAGCTCGTAAGCACCGCGAAGCAGAAATCATAAGGCTGAGGTCAAATCAAGATGAGGCTCGCCGCCTAGTTTTCGTCGAACGCATGAACCCGATACAGGCACGCTTTGGCCCCGTTCCAGGTGGCGAGGATAGGACGGAGTTGGTCAGGGACAAATGGTGGTCTCTCGTACGTCCACAGGGGGCCGCTTCGATTCCATTCGATATCCATAACTCTACCATTCCCAAGGAGAAGACTCCATTTAGTCAAACCGAGAATGAAAGCGAAGTATTGCAGCCTACAAACGGAAATCTGCCTGCCCAGGTGACCTTGTTGCCTGATGCCATGGGATATATGGACGGGATGATGTTCCAATCGCATTCTGTCATTACTGAGCTCTGGAACCTTGATTGCCTGAATGACGACATTATCACTGACACTTCGCCCCCTGCTCTCAATCAGGCGGGTTCCCAGAACCAAAGCAACAAGCACGGTGACTCGAGAAGTCAACCATTCACAATGCAAACCCAGGTGCCTAAAGATGACCACTTATCTGCTCATCTATGGCCTGATCCGTTCACACCCATGGCTCCCAGACCTGTTGATGATGCAGATATGCTGGGTGGCGATTTCAATTGGCAGGGCTGGAGCCAAAGTATGAAGGGGCTGGAAATAGGTAGTTCGCAACATCTCAAAGGGTGGTATTGACATTGCAGTGCATGTAGTCATTTTTGTGTTAGTCTGTCCATAGGCGGTGCGGGAGAGTTTGAGTTGTTTGTTGATCCTCTCCGAAATCCACTCCTAAGCTGGAAGCGCGTAAAAGGTAATTAATTGCCACTCAAACATATAATTCTTTGCTGAGTCATGCGTAAATTCACTGTTGTTCTTGGCTGGCTTGACCTCAATGCATATTTGCTCCTCGCGCGCTGCTTCTAAATGCTGTTTATTTTCCCGTTCACTTGGTCATGCCGTTCGAAGCGGAACGATGTCTGGGTCCACTTTAATTTTTCCCGTCAGACATTGACGAGACACAACGGGACACAACGTGCTACATGCAGCCAGCATTCCCTCTCCCTGCCACGCCATACTGCCACAGTCCATACGCATATCCCATCGTGTCCTGAACTCGGAAGAAGATTCTCTGTCGCACGGTTTTAAAATGAATTCGGACCGGCGAGCGATGATTGATGGCCACAGGTCTCCTCATCAGAGAGACCCTACCTCGGCCAGGTTCGACTCAAACAATAGGGTTTCAAAGCCATCACGACCAAGGCCCTCAAAGGCTGCACGGAAGCATGCAGCTACGTACCTCACTGAAGAAGAGCAGTCGCGGAAATTCGTGGCAGATGAAGACAAATTTGTTTTGAAGCAGTCCAAGAAGAAGGCAGACATCCGGGTTCGGGAGGGGCGCGCCAAGCCCATCGATCGCCTGGCATTCAACTTGCGCTACATTGACTCAGAGAGGGATCTTTTCGATGACGACGACACCGATCTTGATATTGAGCTAGCTCCATCAACTGATATTGTAAACCGTCTCAATGCCTCTGAGCTGAAGGAACTCGAATCAGACATCACATCGTACCATGTTCTTGAAACCAATAGGCGGAATAGGGGCTACTGGGAGGCTTTGCGTACGCTTTGCGTCGATCTTCAGTCAAGAATGGAAGCAGACAGGCGGGAGGGCCGGGTGGTGAATAGTGTTGTGGAAGACGTCGACAGAATCCTTAGTCCCAAGTCGTATGAACAATTGGAAGCGTTGGAAAGGCAGATTAGAGCCAAGTTGCGGTCCGACGAAAACATTGATACGGATTACTGGGAGCAGCTATTACGACACCTTTTGGTCTGGAAGTCCAAGGTGGTTCTGGCTCGGATACATGACGAAATACAGACGAAGCGTGAGGAGATGCTGAAGGCTCGGAAGCCAACTTCAACGTCGGGCCAGAGTTCCGCATCAGCTGCCAATCGCAATGCGGCAGCCATATCAGCAGTCTCGGGCTCAAAGGATAAGAGAAGAGACTCTTCGACCGTTACGAATGCTCTTTATGCCCGCGAAGCTGCAAAAGGGGTTTCAGAGAATGAGGAAATCTTTACAGCAGAAGAAGAAGTGCCCTCCGGTTCGAAGCATCAATGGGCAGAGCGGTACACTGCGCGAAAACCTCGATACTTCAACAGGGTGCAGATGGGATACGAATGGAATAAATATAACCAAACTCACTATGATCATGACAACCCTCCCCCAAAAGTCGTTCAAGGATATAAATTCAACATATTTTACCCCGATCTCATCGACAAGACGAAGGCGCCGACATTCAAGATTATACGTGAGCATGGGAGAAGGCGGGGGGAGTCCTTCGCAGCAGCCGGTGAAGAAGATACCTGTCTGATTCGATTCATCGCGGGGCCACCATACGAAGACATTGCCTTCCGAATCGTGGACCGAGAATGGGATTACAGCGCGAAGAAAGAGCGTGGCTTCAAGAGCTCCTTTGAAAAGGTATGACATGGCAACAGTGGCAAACTGCGTCTGACAGCCTTGTTTTTTCTAGACATGATTTGACTAACAAGCGGGTTCTTTCATTTCTTTCTTGCAGGGTATATTACAGCTCCATTTCCAATTCAAAAAGGTATGTCCTGGCGAAGCGAGCACCCGGGTCTGAAGGAGGCAACAACACTAACACAAATTTCGCAGATCTTTTACCGCAAATAAGGACGGTCATGAAGATGATTTTCTGCTTGTTTGCCTAATTTGAGGACTCCTCCACAAATTGTTTTTAGCCCGAAGCTGGCGTCCTAGCTCGCTCAGAGTACGTGTCGACTAGCTACTGAACCGACCAGGGGAGGGGCAATGTTCCTGGCGGGTTTCCAACAGTGTACGGAAGAGATAGTTTTGAGTAAGATGGCCCGTATCGTGTCCGCAGGTACATGGGTAGGACAAAAAAAAAAAAAAGGACGTTTCTGAAGGCGTTCCAGGCAGCCCTGCCGGGTATTTGCTTCATATCGCAATCCTTTCACGCAGCCCCTGGCAGCTGCGATTCTGCGCCTCATTTGCACCCCTACTCTTCCATCATCTATTGCCATTAGCTCTATGGTCAACGACGGGTGTTGAAGTGGGCTGGGAATGGCTCATCGGCGTCGATCCTAAGCGGAGATTTTTCATGCCCGCAGTCAGCCCCTCTCTTACAAACTAAGCAAGTAAACCCTTGCACGATCTGAGCAAGGAATGACACACCTCTTCTACCAAAATGGATTTCATGTCCCTCTACCCGCACAGATGCGCAGCTAACTTAACTTATGGGAAAGTGGCAACGAAGGAGTTGCCGTTATTCGTCCAAACATTTCTCCTTGTGCAGCTAGTATCCAGCTCGTCGGCACAAACAGACGGCTTTATCCGACCAGCGTAAACTTGTCGACGGCGAGGCTGAGAGACTCCGTCTGTACCCCGGCCCGGCAGTTCAAGTGCCACGATATAGGTTCGCAATGCCTATTTCCCAGGTGGCAGCTGACTTTTGCAGCTTCCAGGGATGAAAGCGAAGTGTGTTCCGCATTTCTAGAATCTTGCCTCATTGGCTTTGAATCTGTCATGCCCAGGTTTATGGATTTCGATATTATTGGCTTTCGAGGTCACGCCGGTGTGAGTGAGTCTCAGCTTTTTGGAGCAAGATAAAACACAGCGAGCTACGCCACAGGCCATTCAGTCTCTGGGCCGGCCTCGGGTGTAAAATTGATCAGCATGGCATATGCTCATGGTTCGAAGTAAGAGTTGATACGGCGTACCAAAGTACGCTTGACACTTGAGCAGAACAGCAGAGTTCGCCTTGGACAAGACATGAACAGACATCAGGCATGCAAAAAAAAGGCTGGTCTTCCTTTGTGGAACATACACTTTTGTGGTTGAACCTAGGACAGTACATGAACGTCGTAACACAAAGCCATCGCCCTTGTCACCCCATCCAAAGCGTTGAAATGTCCACGCCCGTTACACACCCTGCTCAAACGCTTATGAGGAGAAAGACACGCCCCTGAGCTTTTCAATTGAGATCTAGTAACAAGAAGGGGCGCCCGCCTGCCAGTCTACGGCGTCTGTGCTATGGCCTACAGGACGTTGGTGGAAGCTTGTCACTGCACTTGTGTCGGGACGCGGACAACGGGCAGAGATCCACGTGTGGCTACGATACATGGTGGCATAGTGTGGCCTCTTTTCAGTTTCACATCCTCGCTCACAGGAAGCTAGCACCTTGTATCTCACAGGCTTGCCCGTTCCATTCTGGATACACCCTTGGGTGCCGGTTATTTAAAGGCAAGCCAGGCTGGAGTTCAGATCAGTGCCATGGACTCCAACACTTTGTCTGACTTGGTATAGGGCCTCAAGCAGCTTGATATAATGCTATTTCCTATCCTCTGTGAAGAAGGCTCCCTATCTCTCATCAGACAGAAGTAGTAACTTTGCGTTCATTACGAGTGTTGGGACTCTGTTCGTTCCCACAGCACCCTTACTCTCAACTGTCATTACATTTACTTACACGCCGGCTCCGTTTTCTCACACCTTTTGATTCAGCCATTTGTGTGTTGTTGCACACAGGTGACTACCTTAAAACATCCTCTCAGCAATCCGATTTGTCGTTACAACTAACCCAGACGAAAAAAAAGAAAAAAAAAAAAAAAAACAAAGGAAGAAGAAGAAGAAGAAGAAGAAGGAAGAGCTCTGCGACACCCGTCCTGTATAGGCTCGGTCAGTGAAGCGGGCATAATTGAAAATACCTACCTGGGCTTCCCCCCCCTTCCTCCCCGATTACACCAGCACAGCAACAACGAGGAATGACTTCAGCGTACAGAGTACTTCCCTCTTCAGAGCAGTCAACGGGCCCACATGCCTCTGACGAAATCCATCCCGTGAGCTACACGAATTCTTCTCAAGAGGGTGGACAACGGAAACAGTCAAGCACAAGGCCGGAGTTTGCTAGTGCACAAGGTGCTTGCAAGCCGGTTTCTGTCTCCCAGGGAGGCCCATATGAACCTGAGTCTTGCCGTCATCCACATTCCCTTGACCGGCCATTACCTCCTGGTCTTGTTCCAGCTTCCTCAACACCATCTTGCGGTAGACACGGCGTGATGACGCTTTCCAGCCAGTCAAGCAATGGTAGCCGGGACGTATGGCCATCCCCTCCTCTGGCTTCCGGTGATCTTGATCTTAATTACTGCCTCGAAGACTCTCCGAGCGGGTGGGATGGCCTGAAAACGGAGTACACTTATACGCCAGCATCCCCAAATGCCTGGTTCTCCTCGGGGCCTGATGGGTACCCATTTGCTGCGCGATATTATCCCGACAACCCATCCGTCCGTCCACCTCTATCCCATGCCTGCACTCCAACTTCATCAGGTGACTTGAGCCTGGATGGCGTCGACGGATGCTTCCCACCCGCTCAGGGGGACAAGAGCAGTGTTCCCGGATATGCATGGGGCATGGATTTCATGTCACCCATGGGCAGAATCGAAGCAAGCCCTACACCTTGGTCAGAATCTGCTGCGGACTCTCCGTTGTCGATGGATACTCCCAAAGACGCGTTATCGACCCAGTTTGTGGAGGTGCGGTCGGTCCCCCCGTCTTTGTCTAAATCCGCAACGACATCTTTATCCGCCTCTCCTCCTTCTGAAAACAACGCAGACCTAAGTGAACCTGCAGATGGCGACAAGGCGGACGAACCATATGCAAAGCTGATCTACAAGGCATTCATGACCCGTTCTGACTATCGCATGACGCTCCAGGAAATATATCAGTGGTTCAGAGAAAACACCAAAAAGGCAGAGACAGGAGGCTGGCAAAACAGTATTCGTCACAATCTGAGCATGAATGCGGTATGTTGACTTTGCAAGCAGATAGACCCAGGCCATCGTTCTTTGCTAGTACTTGCAGCTGACCTTTACCCTCCCTGGTACAGGCATTCAGGAAGAAAGAGAAGACTCAATGCAAGGCTCCCAAAAATGCAGACAGGTCCGAGGATCGCAAACGATTGAATGAGTGGATCTTGGAGGACTGGGCCGTTTGCAACGGCGTTCAGAGCACGACGAGATATCGGAAGAGCAACTACGGCAGGCGTGCTGCATCTAGACGAGCGGCTGCAGCTACCACGAACCCCTGGGCCCCCGAACATTCCGCTAAGAGAGCATTATCCGGGCGCAAAGGGGGATGTGCCACACGGGCATTCAGACAAAGGAGACGAAACTATGGTCATGCGCTGTCATTGGATGCGACTTGTCACCCATTTGTGGATGGTATCCGAACATCCCCTTTCCTCTCAACGCCCGCGGACTCTTACGACTATGGATACTCTGGCAGCAGCAATTTCGACACCATGCAGTATTATACACTACGGCAAGCTTACCAAGAAGGGCTGGCAGGCCGCAGTGTGAGCGAAACAGCGTCGGACTCGAGGATATTGGACCTATCAGCCTCTAATTTTCCACAGGAGGTGTCGAGCAGCAGCAATCATCTGCATCAGTCACAGCACGGCATTGGCATATACAACGAAATGGTGCCCATAGGTATGAAACTCGGGGACGAATCAGGGCAAAGTACTTGTGTCAAATACCGAGAACCGGTGGCCTGTACGTCTCCTCTGACCTCATCGTCAATGTCGCGGTCGCTTGACAATGCGGGTAATGGCGCACATGCATGGTGGCATGATGGCCAGTACCTGTAGTTGGACATAGCTCTGGGTCACGGGACATGATGACCATTCCGGCGGGATTGTGGTTCTTACCTGTTTTTTTTTTTTTTTCCTCTTTGTTCCTTTCCCTTTTTCTCTTGAAGATTGAAAGGACATGAGAGGATAGCCTTGATAAGGGACCATCGTCTCGACCGAGATGGGTCTGGTCTATCTCATTTGACACGAGGTTATGGGAGACTGGTTTGAGTGAGGGTGTAACATTGACTGAGCTTTGAATTTTCCTATTCATGGAGGGGGGGGGGCACGTTATCCGGCCGGGAGTCTTTGAAGGATACGGCGAATGGTGGAGGAAAGGGTTTGTGAGGGGTCAAGGCAAAGATGATTTGCCGCAATTGTGACACGCCCCGTTGAAAGGTGCCCCAATCTTGAGACACCAGGCAAGGGGGAGCTTGATCCCCATCAACAAGCGCAACGAGCTTTAATCCTGCAGTTTTGGCAGCGCTTGAGACGACCAGCTAGAAGACGGAGCTTCAGCCACTATCAGGGCAAAACAGCGAATTGGAACGAGCCTTTTGATTCACTGCGTACTGGGTCTGTAGCACATAAGCAGAGGGAGAATGGGCGTGTCTGTACCATGGCAGATGCACGTCTGGTTGGCCGCGATACGGCATTGACCAGGTTCCCAGTGATCTGGGTCTACGCGCATCTGGACGATCGAAATTGCGACCTGTAACTTTTTCCTTTTTCTCTCTCTCTCCGGTTGCAGCCCTCGCCCCTCACCAAGCCGTCACTCACGGGGCGTCTATCCCAAGCCGATGACAAAAGAATGCAAAAAATAAAAAAAAAATAAAAAACCTCAGACCGTTCGGCCAACCCCCCCCCCCTTGCCGGACCACGGCCGAAGACGCGAGGACGAGGGTGATGTGAAGAGGAAAGCGGGGAAAAAGTGATGATCTACATGAAATGATTTTGATTGAAACGGAGCCCCGAGAGACACTGGGTGGTTTCATTTGGCAGTTCACGCCCTCCCCGGCTGCTGGACTGGCTTTCAAGGCATTTGAAGTTTATGGCTGTTGTGATACCCAGTTTCACGGGCCACCCAGATGGACTTGACACTGGCTGACCTTTTCATAACTCGGACGCGGTATATTGTAGTTTACTCTTTTGTTTTGTTTTGTTTTGTTTTTGTTTTTTTTTTTGCTTTTCTTTCTTTTAACTATTTTGCTTTTTTTTTTTTTTTTGCTTTGGTTTCAATTTTGTTGCTTACGTTGTGACCTTACATCTTGTCAAACGAAAAACAGGATCCAACTGCTCTACTGGCAAAGTATGTGTTTCTGTGTGTCTGCATGTTTTTCTTTTTCTTTTTTTTTTCCTCTTCTTCTTTTATTCTTTGTTTTTTGCTCATGTACTTTTTTTTACAAACCCCCCCCC